>SCDS01001138.1:0-14952 GCA_004149465.1 Drosophila nigromelanica | reverse complement strand
CTCGCTTACAACTGCTGATCACGATTTCTGCTTACGACTGTCCTCCTTGCTTCAGCGACGACTTCTCTCTGTCCTCTGCTATTCTCCAACAGCATCGATTGTTCTGCTTACTATCGATAGCTACTCCGACCCGATACTAGCTTATCGCCGCCTGCACACTCAACCCATCTTACATATATAAATACATTTACAAATATAAATATATTTATGTCTTTATATAAAGCAATTTTTTCTATACTTTGGCGGTTTGGATGAAAGTTTAAGCTTTTTTGTTTGGGGTTACTTTGCTTTAGCTTAGCTCCATTTTCTTTGGACTTTGTTTTGATATTTACCTCAGATATAATTTTAATATGTCAAGGATTTCATTTGGATTGCCAGCTGTCAGCTGTGACTCAACTTATTTGTTTGTTTGCTTTAGCATTTGACTGACAGTGTTGGAAAAGCTCAAGAGCAGGCAATATGCAAAATCAAATCAAAACAAGGTAAGCTAGATAGATTTTCTCTGCTTATTTTCAGCAGCGGGAGCTGTGGCGAGTTAGTTGTCCTATATTTTCGTATAAGTTTGATGCATGAGATAATCTAACTTTAAATTTATACTTTTTTAATTTCTGGTCATTTATTTAGCTTGAAGTTTAAGCTTACCCGATTTTTATAAAACTTAAGACTTGCTTGCATCAACTTACCTAAAATGAAAAGATATTAATGTTAATAATGGGATATTAGACTTTTTTTTAAATATTTTTGAATAATATTATTATAATGTATAATGAATTGTTAATTGAAGTGAAAGGCAAAATGTAAAAAGTATAAGTTATTCTTATAAGCATTTAAATGCTCAAAAAAGTATGCTACTAAATTTATTATTTATTGAAAAGATTTTTCTGTTTTCTTCAGCAACTGAGGAACGTGGTGGTACACGCTTTATTAATCGGCTTGCAAGAGCTTGTTAAGTTCAGCTGAATTTGATTAGTTGCTGCCGGCTGACAATGGCCAAAACCAAATGGAGTGTTATACAGCTAGTTAGTTGGGCCACTTGTAGTATCCCTGGATGAAACAGTTATCCGCCGACTGAGCTGGGCAATCAACTGCAATTGAAACTTCGTTAGACGGCGACTATGCGTACAGCTGCAACAAGCTGCAACTAATCAAATTAGGCATTGGGACAACACTTATACTCTAAACTCAAGCGACTCACAGCAGCTCAAGGACTGTGTAGCAAGGACAATTGCTACGCAATCAACAGCTGCGCAGGGTTATAATCAAAATTTTGCGTAAGGATTGAAAGCTTTTATGTAAATGCTAGATGAAGTTGGAGGCTTTGTGTTGGGTTTTGTCCAAGTATTTTACTTATACGAAATAATTTCATGTAAATGCAAACTAAACAAACTGCTAAGCGCACACGCACAGTAAATGTTGCAAATGCAGATACATTTGTATCTAGATACATTCCATTTGGCAATTGCTATTTGTGGTGATCGAGGGGAACGGGGAAGGGAGCAGGGCCAGTTGGTATTTGCTTATGTGTGGCAGACGTTTAGTTTGATTTATGCACGTTGCGTTGCTAACGCATTTTGATGGGCGTGGCCAAAATGGGCGAGGGTCGCTATGCAACAATTTAATTGCCAACTGAATGTTTATTGATTTATGCGAAATGCACATTAATGCAACAACGACCTCTAAAGATGTGCAACAGAATATATTTCGGAAAACCCATTTGACCGTTTCTCTATGACCTCGAGTGGAATAAATGTAAAATACATGTACATACATATATTTATGTATGTGGTTGCATACAAAATGTACCAATATTATTTTAATAACTATAAATTTACAATGTGCAGAATGCACTCGCATATTTATTAATGTATATGCCAAATTTCTTACGGCTATGTTTAGAATTACATAGCAAGGCAAGATTTAATGCGCATTGTGCTACTTGGCGTATGCTTAATTACAAAATTTTCATTGCAAAAATATAAACAATAAGTATTAAAACCAGTTTAAAAGCAAGTAAGTAATACGATTTGAATTTCACCATTTAAAGTTATATGATAAATGAACCAACAAATTTAATGCATTGTATTTTTGCTCTTTATTTTTATATCTCATGTTTTCATATAACAACATTTTCTATTAATTGCTATTAAAATCTCTTATGTCATTCCATTATATTCCAAAATTTTTTTTATCTAAATAGTGAAATAACAAACTACCACTAAAATACCTTATTTCCTTTATTATTCAGCTCTTTGAATACAAATACAGCTTGCATAAATTATATTTTAGCTATTTATTTACTTAGAGTTAATAAACAAAATTTATTGCAGCATTGTATTCGTTTTGCATAATATTTAAATTAAGTGTGATTTGTTGATCAACTTGTGGCTGACGTATTATTTGATTATGCATTTTACATTTTTATCGAATTTTTGTTCTGTTGTTATTGCATTTATTTTGACACAAAGTTGCGATAAATCGTTGCAACAAAGTTTTGGCGACTGCACCAAAAAATACCCCAGAGAGCCACGCCCACCGCACACAGTGCGGTTTTGGCTGTGACAAGGGACTGCAATAGTCTACGGTGTGTCTGTGTGTGTGTATGAGTGTGTGTGAAAATCAAAATTTTTACCCACATGACTGTTGTGAAATGTTAAATGCTAAAATCGCACAGTGGTTTAAGGGATATGCAATTATAAGTGAAATTTTGAATAAATAAATAAATTTAAATAATTAAGTAACATTTTATATTTTATAGTAATAAAATTCTATAATACCCAATATAATATAATGTACAGACTGTTTCATCTTGAATATTGTATATTCAATATGGTTCACTTTAATTTGGCGCACAAATTTAAAAGTTTTGCCATACTGTGGCTTTGCACAATGTTGCAATGCAACAAACTCAGAAATACTTGGGGCGATGCCGCTGCCTGACAAAACCAACTAACCGACAAATGAACAGACAGACACTGGCCCACAAAACTGTGAAGCGTGCCCTTAGGCCATATAGCAGTTACTTCACCTAACACCTCGCCCCCATCACCCCCTCTATCCACAGCCTCAGCCGCTCCTCTAAGCGCCCCTCGAACTAAGCAGATTTGCGTCGGGGCGTCGCATGAATAATTTGCCAAATTAATAAATAATCACGGATTTTCTGGTTTGTTAGCTTTACGTTTGCATCTCTCTATTGCTTGTTTGCCACCCCTGCAGCTTCCTCTCTCCACTCCCCAACCCGCATGTTGATGCCTAATGCGTTTTGAGTTCCCAGTTGGGAAAGTAAATTGTTTAGTGGATCCACCGAATGGAGTTCCATGGGGAAAACTGGTGACCAGTCACGCATGTAGTTGGCACATCTAATGGATTGTTTGCCATTTACTACGAGGCCCCCGGGCAGCGTCAAACTAGCACTAGCTCTATCTAATTTTCTATATCCATCTCCCTTTCTCTCTATCGGTCACTCGGACAATTGCTGTAAACAAAAAAATATATATGTGATTTACATGCGAAATTTGCATTTGGAATGTTGCCACAAAATGAAATTCATTCGTGAAAATTACGACAAATTGTGAAAAATGAAAAATTATGAAAATTGCGCACATTAAATATACATTTAGTGCCTGTTTATTCGATGGGCGCCCCAAAGCGACTTATTTTGGTCTAATTGGTAGTTTCATTTGGTAATTGTAGTCACTCGATGGCTTCAATTAAAATGCCAATTAAGAAATTTTCAACTTCCGAAACATGAATGCCACACACACACTTTGTCCTTTGTTGGCTGGCTCTCTTTTAGCTAGCAGATACACACACTCCTACATGCCATCTGCCATATTAACGGAAATTAATTTCTGTGTTGCATTATTTTTTTATGCATTTTCTCTTTTTCTCTTCCTTTTAATTTTCCATTACTTTCATATTTTATATACCTTATACATATATATACATATATATATGTATGTATACGTTTTTTTCTACAACAATGCCGCAATTTTTATAATTTTCACTCTCTTTGCAGCTGCTGTTCATTTCCTTCTGAATGCACAAAATGTGCCATGCCATATGAAAATTGCAGGCAAAAGCCAAAGAACTAAAGGAGAGATAGAGATAAAACAAACGGGGAAATGTGGGAAAAAAGAAAACTGCCAAGCGGCAAACTGCAAACTGAATGCATTCAATGCGTCCATCCGTTAGGTCCGTCGATCAATCCCCAGCACCGTTGCTTTCCTCCTCTTCGCTCCACTGTGCTCACATTGTATTGAATGCGTCCTCACATGACTGACTGATTGACTGACTGAACGACTGTCTGAATGAATGAGTGTGAATGTGAGCGTAGTCAGTTTAATGCTGCGTATGATGAATTTCAGTTCAATTCCAAATTAAATACATTGATATATCTAACGAGTATAGTACCCAATACAATTTACTAGATATGGTAATCTTTACTTCTTTTAATATTCAGCTACGTTTCAAAAAATAGCCATCAAAGCGGATTCAGAATCTTAAAATTAATTTAATTTTATTAATTAATTTTCTTTTATTAGAGCACATTGTTTTTATATGTGAATTTGCTTTTCAATTCAGTCTTTTTTTAAAAGAAACTTCAAAGATTTTATTAAATTTTTATGTAGTTCAACTTTTATGTTCTTCGCAAAAATACTGGATATGAGCGTAGTTTTCGTTTTGCAGTTCCCCAACAGCAAAGCTTTAATTAAGACTTACGTCACATCAGCTTTACAAACTAAAACATTTGTGTTACATAAAGGTCTCGTTAACCCAATTTATTTTTCCAACACTGGTACTAAGTATTTAAAGTGCGTAGCATCCGCATTTCATCCCTTATTCCATGAAATATGACCAGCTTTTATAAATTCAACATCATATTCCATATTCTAGAGCTAAAACACATTGTACAGTGGATACTTGGCCTCAATTACCAAGCGTTTTTCGCTGAATTGACATTTTTTCGCGCAACATTTCATTACATATTCAGCTTGTGTCAAATAGTATCCCGCTGCCTTTCTCGTTTGCTGTTCCCTTAATGCTGACTTTCATATTTCTGCCGTCTGATTGGTTTGGCATATTAAAGCACGTCGAATGCCTGTCAAAGCCAAAACAATTTTCACTGATTGCGCGGGCGGCGAGTCCTCGTTGCTGTCCTAGCTGTCGGGCGCTTCATCATTCATTTTGCATGAGGCGTAGCGAGTGTTGCTCGCCCGTGTACATGTCTAGAAATGCAAATTGCAGGCAATCAATGACCACAACAGCAACAATGAGCAGATGCACTCGCACACACTTACACAAATAGACACAGATACTAGACGCACGCATACACACACGACTAAGCAGAATGGCAATTGCTTATGTCACAATGCGAGCCACAAGCTCACCAGCACATTTGTCCCTGCTCGGGCGCCAATGTACCAGCGAGTCCCTGCTCGGGCGCCAATGTACCAGCGAGTCCCTGCTCGGGCGCCAGTTTGTTTTGTGTGTGCCTACCTGTTTAAGGGGTGTTGTGCTTTGCCTAAACTCCACTGTCTGCCAACAATTAGCAATGCTTGCTGCTGCTGCAAAGCCTGTCTACCGCTCATTTACTTCGGCTCATGACACCTGAATGCTTGCCACCTGCTTTAGGTGTTGAGCCAATGGGTATTTTGTACCTGATTTATGGTTGGGCCCACACGAATTGTTTGTTAAGACTCGACAGCAGCAACTCACTTGACTTGTCAGGCAATTAAAGCGTCGCCTAGCTGTGTTTAAATTACATATAATTAATGCTACTCATATAATTCCAATTCTCAGTGAAGTCTTCTCTCTCATTCTTCGTTTCACTGTTGCAGCACTTGAAAAGCATAGAGCCTCTAACCTAATTAGGAGTCTTGTCGTAGCTGTAAGCCATTGTTGTGCGCCTTTGTTGTTTGGCTCGGTAGCTCGTTTTGGGGTTTTGTCGGTTTTTGTTATGGGTTTGCAGTTTGGTCAGTCCCTTGGTTAGTTAGTCCTTGTGGCATTCGAAGTTGTGAGAGCACTTTATGGCTCAACTTGTGTGACAGCAAGCCAAAGGTGAAAGGTTGTTGGTGCATACGAGTCCAACGTGCTATCCTTAGGAGAAGCAATTAAAAACTTGGCATCTCTTTTGTGTATGTTAGAAACTAACAGCTTCTTGCTGCTTTGCTAAATGCAATTGCTATAGACAAGGTCAGGACATATTAACCTGTCTGAACTTTGGCAACAGCAAAATATATATTTATATTTTTACCTCAAAGTGCCATGAGATATTTAAGTGACATGGAACAGGTGGGGAGGGGATTGGGGTGCATTTACTCTTGCGGCTCCACATCCGCTTCAAGTTTTAGCGCACAAGTTCCGCCAGCTATAGAACTTGACCAGCTGCTGTGCGTATATGAACTTTCAAATTTAACAATGAAAAACACTGGGGAAAATTTAAAAGGGCACAACAACAAGAACTCCCAACAAGCTGCAACTTAAGCTGTAAAAACTTTTGTAATAACTCTTGTGCGGCTGGCTCAGAAAATCTGCGCGCATCCATAAAAAAAAATTGTTGAGACTTTTGTTGTTGTCGCTGAAATATAAAAGCAAAATTAACGCAACGCATCGACATCGCATTCGAGGTGAACTCCCGCCGGAGCCGGTGGAGCAACGAGGAACCACGGACAACACAGCGCCATGTCCGAGTCGTAAGTCCATGTCCGAGGGCCAAAATGGGGTATGTACCCCACACGAAAGGGCGTGAAAACCGCGTAATAATAAAATATGATATGAAAACCTTGTAAAGCGCCTTTCAGACAATTTATAGCAGCAAAGGCAGCAGCAACAGCAGTTGGAGCGGAGAAAAGGGAGCGAGGGCGCGTGGTATAACGGTAGTCGCAAGCATTATTGTTGCTCCTGGCTGGCTGGTTGGCATAGCAGTTGGCAGCTGGAAGCTGGACCACGGACTGCTCGTTTTTCGATTAAAAATAAAAGGCAAATAAATGCTGTAAATATTGGATTGCGCTGGCTTTGCTGTATGTGGCACGCCCACAAATATACACAAACACAAGCAGTGGGCGGCACAGTGGGTGTACCGTCAATAGCAAATCTGGTTAATATTTTATAAATTTTGTGAAAAGTTCAAATACAATTTATTTGAACTTAAATACAAAATTGAAGGTTATCGGACTTTTAAATAAATTGCTTGTGCTAACATCAATATTTGAGGACACAATATTATTATACCCTTGGCGGGGATATAATAACCCAGTCACGAAATGTGTGTCGTATGGAAAGCAATATCTTCAGGCAGATTTTTGATTGGAATTTGCAGCCGAATAAAGTATGTTTTTTGGTTTCTATGGAAATTAGAATCAGAGTCTATCTAAATAAATGAAACTTTTCAAAGTTGCGTGTATTTATTGCAAGCTGTATATATATATGTATATATGTATATACAGCCTGCAATAAATACACACTTCTTTGTATATATGTATATATATAATACAGCTGGCATAGAAACTTGGTTGAGTTTATTTTATAAACAATTTTTTGTATTTTAAAGATATCCTAAAAAAGTCAGCTACATGAGTGAAAATTCTAACGTCTTAAATAAAAGTAATATTTTTTATGAAATTATATGGCATAATATAATAAAAGTAAATATATGTTATATATATGTATATTTTAATTATACAAGTTCTTTTTATATTATTTATTTACAATTTATTTAATTAAAACAATTTAAACATATTACAATTAACTATTTTGTTCCACTGTGCAATGTCAAGATTTGTTCACCACGCGAATGCGTTGCAATCAAATTTATTGCGCGTCGAAATGCTGCCAACAACAATGACTGGGGTAGCAACAACAACAAGGACAACAACAATTGCAGCCGACACAGAATCGACAGCAGCCAAACGGAAGGAACGCAGCAACAGGAAGGCCCCAAAGTGGATAATATTACAACCCAATACTGGACCCTGTTCGTTGTTGGATATTGCAGCGATATGCTGGCCGTCGTTGGCTAAGCATTTGACTGCAGGCGCACGAACAGAACAGGACAGGCGACGAGAGGAGAGGATACGAAAGGACAGGAACAGGAACCAGGAGGTTGAGACGGAAATGTTACCAACCCGCAGCTGTGGTGGCAGCTATTTTTTATTTTTATTTTTTTTATTTCTCTGCCTTGTGCTTTTTATTGAAATATGAGCGCCGGCAAGTGCGTTGGCTGTCAGCTGCCTTCAGCTGTTGCTGCACTCCCCGAGGTCGGGGCAAATGTCAAGTGTCAGGCGACGGGCAGCAAATTGGGTGGATGGGTTTAAGAGTTCGCTGCTTGTTGGCCGCCAAATGTCATAATGTGCATCCTTTTGATGGCAACTTCATGTCACTTGCAGTTGCTGTCTACATTAACCAGCAGCAGCTGCAGCAACTCTTCATTGTGTTGTTGCCACAGTTTTTGGGGCTGCTGGGCCAGTTTAAAGCCGCATGTTTTTGGTCACTTGCATTTAAGCCACTGCGCCTGACAATATCGTGGCGCGCATACGTGATGTGCATTTTTGCTGCAGTTTATTTGCATTGTGCTGCTGCTGCTGCACACTTTGTCACTTTTGTTTTTACGATTACGCTTTATTGAGTTAATCGCTTTATGTGGCCCCCGTTGGACAGCAGAGTGGCCGCTGTGTCGAAAACAGGATCAGATATAGTTGCACACACTCCGATGAAGCTTTGCCATTCGACCATGTTTGCCTTTCTGCACTTTCTGCCAGCTCAACACTTTTAATTAATCTGCATCAGATAGTTGGCAACATCCACCCAAGCTTTTTCTCTCCACCCCCCTCATCAGGCATGCCTTTCGCTGCTCTTAATCGCTGCTGGATTTTTTTTCGCTGATTTTCTCTTCCTTTTTTTCATTTGGTCCTTTTTCCAAACAAAGTTTAATGTGTTTTTATTGATTGCGTCAATATGCGGCCCTTTTGTGTATTCACATTTTATTGTGGCCGCTGTACAAATATATACCCCCGCCCCTATTACTCCCTTCTACCACCTATGCGTGTGTACAGCTGGAATTTTGATTGAGCGCGCGTTTGTTGATTTATGTGCGGCAGTTCTGGAATTTATGTGCGGTCGTTGCAAAATGCAAAAACGCGGGCACGAAAGTATAAAAAAAAACAAACAAAAAAAATAGGGAAAAATAGGAAATTCCATATGAATGCTCGAAAAAATTTGAGTATAATTAAAGGTAAGTGCTTACATATATTAATTTTAAATTAAAATATGCGTGTAAACTGCAGCAGGAAATATGCTATGGCTTTTGTGAAGTGTGTAAAGAGTCGGCTCGATTTAAGTGAATTTTGATTAATAAATAAATGACCCACGATTTTATACTTTTGTTCACGAAGTAAAAAGAATATATTATGTTTGTGCAATGTCCGTCGCTCTGAAAAAAATAACGCTAAGGACTTGGTGCGCTGTCGGTTGCACCCAACTGCAACGTTCTTACTTGTTTATATATAAATCACAAAGGATCAGATATTTGCAGATTAAAATGAAAATACACAAAGGGAACAAAAATTGTCTTTGGAGTGCGTCAGATAGAATCTGACCACCAAGTTTAAAATATAGCAGAAGTATAAGTTATTTTCAAAGTTTAGGGTACTTTGATTGAAAATTTTAAAAACAAACAACTTAAAAGGCCACACAGCAACATTTTCACAAGAAAATATGCAATTTGAATATAACTAAAATAAATAAAAAAAAATACTTTTGTCTATGGATCTTATTATTTCATCTCTTTGCTTAGTGTTTCTAAAGAAAATCCTTGCAATTTGTATTTGCTTTTATAATTCGCCTGTGGGGCACGCTTTTTTCCTCTGTGTGGCATTGTTGCAGCGGCCACATAATGTTGCATTATCTGCAATACATTTGCATAACACTCATACGCCCCGTGAGCATTAAGTCAGTCAGCAGAGACAAAGAGTATTAGAAAGAGATGGAGCGGCAGAATCGGAGTGAGAAAAAGGGAGTCAAGCTAAATATGTAAATAATATTTCAACAATAATTGCTTTTGAAACTCAAGTGCCAAAGCCAAGCCAAGTCCATCCAACCGTTCAAGCTGTCTTTCCTCGTGTCTGGCTGTCTGTATGCCAGCCTTATCTTTGGCCACTCCCGCACACAATTCAGCACCGCTTTCTTGGTAGCTAGGAACAAAAGGAAATGGCCAAATGCTGCTGCTGCTGCTGAGAATAATTAAAATTTAAAACAGAATAAATGCACAAGAATAACATTTACATTTATGCGTTTCAAATGTCCTTGCTGGGCGACTTGGCTCCTCAGCTGCGTCTCGTTGCCTAACAAATAAATTCAAATTCAACAAGTTGAGTGCGGAGGGTTGGCTTGAGTGGGGGAGGCGGGGCTGAGTGGGTGCATTCACTCGAGAGAATAGAAAACGTATTTAAAATTAAACTAATGTTTATAGTTATTGCAAAACTATGGCGAACTCAAATGCCAGTGCACATTGAATTGCAATGAGGCAAACTTGTCTCCAATTGATGCTGCAATGACAACTGAAATGTCATGACAGTTATGAAGCTGACAGAGGGCGCGGTCGGGGAAGCAAGGATAAAGTGTACTATTTTACCAACTTGCTGCAGATGGCAGGAAGACACAGCCTGCCTGCTCCATTTGATGATTATCTTCTATGTGTCCAGGCCACCATTGCAATTGAAAAGCAACTACAAAGTTAGCCAGAAGTGCCTGGTCTGGGATGAGTTTTAGTTGGCCAAGATGCTGACAATGCTCGCAAGCAATTGAATTTGCGTTGAGTTGAGTTCAGTTCAGTTTTGTTCACATGCTGTTTTAATGCCCAACGAGTGTTTGGAGAGAGATAGAGAGAGTGAGCGAGAAAGAACAGTTTAATATTAATATTAGTCTTTAATAATGGCACAGAACTTGACTCCAAAGTGGATATCAGGGAGCAATGGGAGTTGCCAGCTAGAAATTGCAGTGAGATAAGCAAAATGAGAGATAAGGGAAATGACATTTAAGCTTAGCATGCATAAGTAGCAAACGTTGCCATGTTACTCACTTGGCTTTTGAACATAATATATGCTATTAATATTAAACTTACATCTGATTCAGTTGCGAGCGAAGTATTAAAATGGTTTTAAGCTAAGCTAAACGGTTTTAAACTGGGCCTATACTTAGCTACAACAGAGAAATTTGTGTTTAGTAAGTTAAACAGCTGAACTAATATTTTAGTTGATCTTCTTATTTGAATTTTAATATGTGATACAAAAAGTAAGTATAAGTGGTTTATTGCCGCATTTTTCTTTAAATTTATTACTAACTGCTTATGGGAAAGATTATATTTTCGACCTTGAAAGGTGAAATTTCCGCTATAACCTAAATACATCACAAATAAATTCTTACATAGTTACATATTTAAAAATTATTTATTGTTCCACTTAATTTTCGAGTTCAATTTTGCAAAATTCCGTCTTAGCTTTTACTTACTTTTATTGATTCAGTTTCGTAAGTCAAGGCTTAATAATTTGCTATTTCTGAACCTATTTTATATCAGCGAGTGATTCATATGAACGTACTCAACCTATTTAAAAAGTACTCGCAGTCGTTTCACTTAAATTCTCATCTACTTTTATGTCAAGCATCTTTTACCTTGGCAAAAGACAAAACCAAAATGCAATCAACGCGTCCTTGACAAACAAATTTGCCAGGCACTTTTAAGCTTTTCGGGCAACAGTCGAGAGGGCTCTTCAAGCTAAAAGAAAAGCCAATTATAATTAAAACAAATTCCATTTTGCCTTATCAGCGTCGAGTTATCAAGCGCGATAGCAGCCCAGGGGAAAAGCCTGCAGAGTGTGTGGGCGGAAAGGAGATAAGACGGGATGGAATGGGGTGGGGCGGGGTGGGGTGGAATGTTGAGTGGTAACGAGGGCTACACAATATACAAAATGTATTTTACTTCTCTAGTTGCCGCAGGGCTGCGCACCAACGACACTCAAATCAAATGCGATAATCTATGACCCGGAGGGTAGACAGGACGTAGCGCGGAATGTTGGCGGAAAAGGCTATCTTGAAAAAAAAAATATATCTGAAAAAGAGAAAATAAGTAGCCGCACTTTATATTTATGAGTAGCATTCGCATGCAGCTTTAATGGTCAAGTGGCTGGCCAACTTAACGACAAAAAAAAAATGGCAAATATGTGCTGCAAAAGGGGTATGACTCAAAGATACCCAGTAGTGTATAAAGTAAAAAATTTTATGCATAATAAAAATGGAACCATAATTCTTAATCTTTTTATTTGCATTGAAAACAGAAAAAATTTTAATATATCTCAAAAAATGTATTTATAATATATTTCTTCTATTTGAATAAAAACAAGGTATACAAAAGGCAAAAGAAGCCACAAGTAATGGAAAAATGAGTGACCAACTGTAAGGCCAGAGGACAGGTGGCAGGTGGGGAGCTGGTGACGCCCACAAAAGTACATTTCCTTGGATTATTTAACTACTATTGATGGCGGCGACGGCAACCGGCAGGACATTGAGAAGGCGGCAGGACAAAGGATGTGGAAACGTCGGAACGTTGTTGTTGAATGAATGGCTGAGTGAAAGGCAAACGAACGAACAAACGGAGAAGGCGAGAAGCGAAACGAATGGCGGGGCACAGCAAATAAAATAAAACGCAAAAGGTGCCCCGCGGCACCAAATAGGGAATAGAGGGCGGCAGGGAATGAGGGGATGACGACTTGAACCACAGAAGCCACGCAAAAACCAATGCAAAGGCATCGGCAATCGGCTAAAAACGAAGTAGCAAAAGCAGCGTTTTGGTTACCTGCGGGCATACAGAAATATATAAAAAGAAGAAGACGACGAGACGAGTAAGGGTAGGCCGGTTCGGTTATTTATTTGCTCGTTTATTTTCAGCACTTTTCGGCGCATTTATTAGAAGTTGTTGCCGTAAGCATTGAACAAAATAACAACAACAGCAACGTTAGGGGGGTTAGGAGTAGAACAAGAAGGCGGGCAGATTGCCTGAAGCAGGAGTCTTGAGGGGTTTGCGTAATGGGCTGCTTAAGCAACCAAAAAAAATTATATATATATATATATATAGATACAGAAAAAATATATATAAGGTTAGACACGCACGCATAGGGAAGTAGAAAAAGGCGAAGAAAAGCAAAAATAAAAAAAAACAGACAACTGCTAAAAAATTGTCGACAGCAGCGCCATCTAGTGCTGCCAATTTGAACTCTCTGACATGTTGTCAGCGTCAGACTTGAATTGAAAATCATTTGTAAATCAAATTTGAAAATGCTGCCTGAAAAGCAGATAAAAGGATGCACATAACGACGTGGGTGGAGTTAAGAGGCAGACGCTGCTATTAACCAGGGCACTCTCCAGGGGTGTGGTACGGATGGTTAGGGGGTTTGTGAATTTGTTGCTGTGGCAACGTGAAATTTGTCAAATTCAGCGAACATCATTCGTCATGACTTTGCTTCATGCGCTGATTCCGATTCAATTGAGTTTCGTGGAAAGATAGCTTCCTATCTGTGCCACACCAAGTTCCCTCTACACCCACCTCCACACCCCCTCACTTCCTATACCACCCCCTCAGTGCGGCTCAGTGGGTTTTCCGTAGGATTATTGGCAGCGAGCTTGCGAGGAGTCTGACACTGAAGCTTTGTCAGGATAAACAGAGTGCAGAATGTTGACTGGCTGCTGCTGTTCCTTCTGCTCCTGTTGTTGGATGATGATGCGGTCTAGCTGGACAGACAGACAGACAGACTGAGCGACAGACGGAGCTTAGCTTGACTCTCGATTGTCATTCACGAACTTCTTAATTGTTTGTTATTAAAGATGCCATTGTTGCTGTTGCGTTTGCTGTTGACTGTCAAATTGAAAATGACAAAAATGAATGGCCAGACGCAGTCGGTTAAGCTTTGTGCTGACTTTGATGAATGCCGCCTGGCAACAGCCACAACAAAACTAATTGATTGTCCCCGGCCTACTGAGATAACCAGAGTGCCCCCCTCCTTCTATCTACATAACTACAAACTACGCAGAGTCCACAAAAGCAATCGCAGCAAATTAATACAAGCACTTTTCACGCCAATCACATCCACACACTTGGAAAAACACCAGTGCTTATCGAACTTGAGCAGCTGAGAATCGCCGAGAGAGACCCTAGCATAGTGCGTGCTATAAATAAATTGAAGCTCGAGCAATTTTCAATAAATGGCAGCACTTGTCTTCGGCAGTTCGCTTGACAATCAATAAGGCAAAGCTAAAAGGGGGTTGTGTAGTGGGTGGAGGCAGCTCTTGGTTGGTCGTCTATTATTCGAGTTAATAGAGGTAGTTTTTTGAAGTGTAAAACGCTTGAAAACCATTTGGCTTTTTGATGGGTGCACATAAATTTGCGATTATGCGGTTCATTACATAACGAAGAGCACTCATCGTTGTAATGGCCACATTTTACAGACTTTACCAGAAACTTGCCCATACCTCAATTTAGGCCAAAGCCTGAGCAAATATTTGTTTACGTGGTTAAAATCATTTTGACTTGTCGAGTTTTGAGTTGGAAATGTGTTGTAAAGATTTTAAGTTAAACATTTAACAGTCGTAAGTAACAGAAATGCTTTGAAATTACTTGAGAAAAATATATTTATATCTGGTAAACTTTGTCTGGCAAAGTAAAGTATTTGAAGCATTAGGTTTTTAATTTGAATTTCAGATTATATTAAGATTATTGTACTATTGATAAAAATCGCCAAGTTCAAATTCTATGGTGTTGTCGGTCGGTCTAGTTTTGGTGTCGGCCGGGTAAGGTTAAGCCAAAGTGTCCTTTTTTTAAGTCTTTTAATGGGGACAGCATTGGCAAGGTTTCGGGCGCATCTGTTACGATGGTTTATTAGCCTTTCGTTGTGCCTGTTGGAGAAGAGA
>SCDS01001137.1:15044-25525 GCA_004149465.1 Drosophila nigromelanica | reverse complement strand
GGTTTTAACTTTAACAGTCTTAAAATAAAATGAATTGGATACATTGGATAGCTTTCATAGTCTTGCTTATAGAATATCGAGGTATTGTTTATATAATAATAATAATAATAATAATAATAATAATAATAATAATAATAATAATAATGTATTAATATCTTTATTTTCACTAGATGGTTCAAGCCGTAGAAACGGAAGGTAGCTCTCTCCCTTACAAAACTCCAAATGAAACTGTAAAACTTTTGCCTTTGACATTTTAAAATTAAAAATGTCGAGTACCATATAACTAAATTTAATAATAACTACTTATTTTATTTTTCACTTTTGAAACTCAAACCACCAATTATATATAAAGTTTGGTTTCATTTTAAAACTAATGTTAATTGGAACTCATTTTGAGCTTTAAATAATTCATGTCACTGGAACATTATATGGAAGGCGCTTAAAAAACACACACTGTACTACACAGTAATAGTACAAAATTATTTGAAGAGAGATAATTAAATATAAATGTAAACTGCTAAATTCAGCTTATGTTTCCCAAGCTAGAAGTTATAAAATTAAATTAATGATTAAGCTGACGGGATCAAGAAAACAAATATTTTTGTTATTGTTTTTGTTGTGTAGTGATTTTTCGTTTTATTCTCTGCAAATAGAGCTCCTGCTTTGCATGCTGCCAGTTGAGAAGAGCCGGAAGCAAAACCACATAAAATGCACCAAACAAGTCAAAAGCAAATAGAGACACATATTTTAAAGCTTGATTCATACAGGGAATCCTGCCACATAGTCGCACACATAATGACAGTTTGTTTCTAAATGTGGTTCAGTGCGTGTGCGGGTGGGTTGCTCGACTGGAAATGCTTTGGCACAATCAACTGACTGAGTTGGCAACTTTTGGTACTGGCAAAAACCCCTCTTGGCATTGGGCCAAATAACGTAACCCCAAACCAACAATGCCGCAAAAAAATTATACACTTCTCTTAGCTCTCTTCACCGCATGCTGCATTGTCTAACGTATGATGTTGTTATGGTTTCCGGTCGAAAGAAAAATTGTAATGTACTCAGTTGGGCAGACAGCTGCAACTCTCAGCACGGCACAGTGGTGTACCCACATGAGTAACGGCCGAACATTCGTAACGATTATGTTGCAGCTGCTGGCAGACAGGTAGTCGCCCACCTGGACGCACACACAGCAATCCATTGTGGCAATAAACTGTGGCAGCGCTCATTTTCTCAAACAGCAAGCAGCCTTTCAATTAGCAGCCAAAGTGGAAGTTCCCATGCATATGCCCGTCCCGTCCAAAAATATTTATTAATTTTGGCTTAAAAATTGATTGGGTCCATTACCCGTACCAGTTGCCTTGGAAATTTGACAAGCTGATTGCATAGATCAGTTCGTAATGAAGCAACTATTGAACAGCGTTGCCAAGTTACCACAGAGCTTCACAAAAGACAATCAGACGTCTGATTGTGGCCAAAAGCTGACAAGGCCAACAACATGACCTTGTGGCCGATTCCAAACTGCTGCCAAACGATTCTTCCTTCAGGCTCACTGCCTGACTTCGGATCCGTTTGTCAATTTGTAATTTGATTTGCATAGCCTTTTGTGAACTCATAAGTTATGCATCAAGCTTGTCAGTTCTTTTGCTGCAAATAAAGTTCAATTACTCGGTTAGATATAACAAATGACGAGTATCTCAATACGAATTCACGAACCTTCATAGTATTCAGTGGGAATAATTAATCTATTGCTAGCAAGCATGACGTACTTTAATAATCACCTGTATCCTGCCTGTGGCATATGCCCCTATTTGTGGCCTGGTTGCGTCATTGCGTAATAATAATTTTATTGCTGCGGCTGCGGTTGCATTATGGCAAGCTACATTTTACGCATAAAAGCCAATCCGTATTCAATATAGTCATCCTAGTGATAATTTAATAATAAATATACACTAGTTAACAAAATTAAACTTATTTAATATTAAAAACAATATATAGGAAAATCTTAAAATTGTACATTAAAATATAATGTTTGTTTTGTGGCTTCTTTTTTGATATAAAAAATACAATGCGTTTTTATTGTTATTACAATGAGGTTAACACCTTCTGCCCTTAGTCTGTTGTGCAGTTTAACAGTTGGCTTCACTTAAAAAATAATTCGCTTAGCTTTTGAATTTTTTTTAGTCTATTTATTTAATTATTTGTACTGTCATTAATTGCACAAACAATAGAGACTTAATAAGTTAACAATTATTCTGATCAGACTAAACGTTGAACAAATTTTATTTAGTAAAAACATAGCGTCAACAAAAACGCTTTTAAATTGCAAGTTCTGTATATTTTAAATTCTGACTTTCAGAATGAAAAGTCATCTCACGCTAAATGCTTTACTCCATGGGCATTGCACTGTCAATTTGGCAAATTGCATCAATAATTGATTGACCTGTACCTGCAGCAATTTTTTCATGTTTGACAACGTAGACAAGTCTCCCCGGTGAGTGGGGTATTCGTCAAGCCTTTGTCCCCCAATTTCATCCAATAACAAATACAATAAGGCTGCCATTCCATTGTAATCAACTCACCCACAGTGTACCACAGCGGTCGATTGACAGACACTCGCCATGGCCAGACGCCACTTGTTAATTCTAAGTAAATTCCAGTTTTTACAAAGCTGCTGCGTGCTTCTCAGATAACTCAAATAAAATACTTTCGATGGATTGACTCGCTAAACAATATTCTGTGGAAGTGTGTAAGACAGCTTTCAAGAGCTAAGGAAATGAAGGTAATACAAATTGTTACATATTTGCTTTATAAATACAAAGCAGATTATACAAAAATTTCATAAAATACTTTTCTTTGAAGTACATATCCCCAGGCATGGATTAAATAAAAACCTCGTTTCCAGTTAAAAAGTGCGGTTGTCATTAATCCTTGCCAAAAACAGTTCACATATTCTCTCATAAACACACACGGCCACACACACAAAATCACACAGATACACACGCGTGTAGGCATATTTGAAATACATTAGCCAATCGACCCGAACAATGAAAAACTTAAATGCCTACGTAAAATGATAATTAACATATAGTGAGCATGCTCCAGACTTCTCCAGATGACTGCAATAGATAATTTACAAGATTTTGGTTATAAAAATGCAGTTTTGACAAGACTTATTCAGTTCCGCATATTTATTATAAATTCATTTTTCTCTGTTCACGACCACAGGGAAACTACATATTTAAGATGCATTATCTTTAAGATCTGAGAACCACCTTCAACCAAATAAATCGCAAGTGCCTGGCGCTTGTTGTTGTTGACTACGCTGGCTGGTCATAAAAAATGTCATTAGCATGCCATGAATACAAATATATATATAAACCTTAAAAGCAAAAGCACCAGTGCCGGACCATGTAGATATATGTGAGATTGTTATTGCTTGTAAAAACTGAGTACATTAAATTTGTGAGTGACATATTTAAATTTTACTTACCAGATATTGGGTAGTTTATATATTTTCTTACAATCATTTTTAAAAGGATCATAAAATCAAAGTGCAAAACATACATAAAAAATGGGCCAGCTTAGAAATATTATTCATATTTTTTATCTATTTACTAAGTTTTATTTTTCAAATATATATTCAGTTTTTAATTGAAGCCTCTCCCAGGACTCAAATAGTCTTGACAAAATTTATAGGGACAGTAACTTAAAGAGTACGTATTATATTGTATGTTAAGTTATATGTGAGTTGAATTAATTCGTAATTATTAAATATGTGCTGACAAAGTTATTTCACTTACTTGACTTGCCATGTAATTCCAAAACTTTACTTCTTGTTTTGCTGTCGCAAAAACTTTGCCCTTTCCGGGCGTTGCTCATACGCATCGTGTTCAGCCTTGTCAAAAGTTCTTGCATGCCAGCATTTTAATTGAACGCAAAAATAACTGGCACACCTCGAACATAAGCAAAGGAACTTGTTGCTTGTTGTTTTTTCCCTTGGGGCTTGCTTTTCGTCATCCTGGCCTGTGGATGCAGTCAACCCACTTTATTAGCAAGTAAATTACTAAGTGACAAATCGCTTGTCTGCACATTTGTCCTATGCTATGCCACTTGTTTGTTTTTCAAAGTGGCAACATGACAAGGTTGCCATGCAACAATAACAACAACAACTCACGCTATTAAACACACACACACACACACGCACACAGTAGCCAATACTATTAGAGAGCGTTTCAACACGCAACAATTGAGACATGTGACCTGCCCGAGGCATCTATAAAGACGCCAAAGTGTCTCAGACATTGGACATGGCTGTGGGAATGGATGACAAATGTTGAATATTGAAAACAATTACTTAATTGACATAGCTCTCCAATCGGTGCTTTGTGCCAATTGCAAATTACAAACTTGTCATAGCATTTTTTTATTAACCGTAGCTAAGAGTGGAAGTTTTACACTCGGGAGAGAGTAATATTTTAAATATACCAAACTCAATTAAAAACAGTTTAAAATACCTGTGCAAATGACTTGCTAATAAAAAAAATAGGAAACAATTTTCAGGTTTTTAATATTTCCAAAGAATATTATTTAAATTCTGATCCTTGCAATCAAAAATCACTTTTATTTATTTTTTTAACACTCATTATTTTTATTTATATTTGTTTAATTTGAAAACACATTCTGCATTTTGCATTTAAATTAAGATACATATAATTTAATGGGTTTTTATTAATAGCTGAATCAATTTTAATACTCTGCTGCGACGGCATTTTTTTATCCATTAACTTAACGATTCACATTCATTATTGAGATAAATAATTTCAATACATTTATATATATTTATATATATATATATGTATGTGTGTACATTGACTTATGATTTTCCATTCATTTGAATTTAAGTATTGTTTGCAGCTTGCGACTTCAATTTAAAACATTTGTATATTTGCATTATTATGCACAACTATTTATATATCTGTATATTTTCCATATTTGTTTGACACTTTAATTGCCTTATTCTTGTTTAACATACAGTAAATATGATTATTTTAAACTTAAAAATATATTTCAAGTTTTTCTTATTAATTTTTTTCTTAAATATGTCCAAACTTATGATAACATTTATCAATTTTTAAAACATCTAATTGAATATTAGGTAATTTTGTCTGAGACTATTTACTTATGAGTCTTTCATAAAGAGTTTACTGCACATATTTACTTGACAATTGTATATATTATTTCTTATTCAGCTATAAACTTAGTTTTGTATTTAAGTATTTTTTGTTCTTTTTTTAGTTAGTTTAGTTTTTCTTCTGTTTTTTTTTTTTTAATTTCAAAGTTTGTCTAAAGTTGAGTTTTTAAAATTAAACTTAAGAGTTAGACGTTCAACTACACATCATTTTCTATATAACATTCAGTGCCTTTAATATTTTTTATATAGTTATCCTATTATCCTCCTATTGGTTTTATAATTCTCATTCATTTGGCTTTTTTCCTTTAAAATTTTAAAATATTTGAATAAAATCTCAACATAGTTTTATTTTTCTTGTTCCTTTTAAATTTCAGCTGAAACCCCCGCTTTAGTGAGATATAATTTGCAATTTGAAATTGCATTCGTTTTTACACCTGTTTGACCACACAGCTTACGCTTATGAGTATTATACTATTCATATTCACATTCATATTCAGGTGAAGTACAAAAAAAAACATTAAAAATGTCAACGTTTTTCTTGTTTATTTTATGTTTTCCTTTTCGTTTACCAACTAACAGATATTACGTATACGCAGTGAAACTTTTTACATTTAACAAACCAAAAGTACACAAATGTCGCTGACAGTTTTTTGAAAGCTTAATTTACAGGACTGCACATGCTTGAGTTGCTGGAAAATGGTTTGAGAGAATAATGGCATGTCATTCCTTAGCAGCATCGCCTGACATAAACTTTCAAAACAGGGGCTCATGGTCAACAAAACTTTGAATACTTTTGGTTCTCATCGCTTACTTTCTGGCTTTATTTTACTCTCTTTTTTAAAGTCATTACCAGCATTTGATGCACTTTGCTGAAAGATGTTGTTACTCTAAATTCTCGATTTATTTTTAAGCTTAAATCATTTCTATAGTCAATACACTTTACAAGCGTGTTGAGTAGTAATTCGTAAGTAGTTAGATATACATTTAAATTATTTTCCTTTGTTTCATAAACTAGTGTCATATTTATAAAGCCTTACATTAATAGAATATAACATTGATAATACACATCAAAAACCGACTAGCAAACTATTATGTGTTAGTTTTTTCTTTTGCATTGCTTTTCGCCTAATTGTAAGTGTTAATATATATTTTAAATATTTGTGCAGTGGAGTTGAAAACAAAAATACTGTTAAAAAATAAACAAATACTATTTGTAAATAAACCAACCAAGCCCACAATTTGAGCTTTCAGCTCAGCTAAAACAGATTTAGTTTGCGATGAACTTGTCACTCTCTATCCATGTGATTACCCGAAGTCGTATTAAAGACTTCAGGTAAATTTCAACTTCGTACAACTTCGAAATATTTGTCAATTCAAGAAAATTTTGCTCGTTCCCTTGAACTTGATCTGCCAATCGGCTGAGACATATTTCGCTCGGCTTGTTGTGGCCTCCACAAATACCATCAATGTCAGCTTAGGCTTATTTTGTTTGGCTCACCATTGTTCACTTTTTCGCTGGGGGGGGTTTTTTTTTAAGTTGGGTAAATTATTTTCTTTGGGTTTTCAGCTTTGTTACTTTTGCTTTGCTGCTATTTACCTTTTGTTGTGGTTTTGTTTTTTTCAATGGTAAGCGAAATGTCTGCGTTGACATATTTCCGCGCAATTGAACCAAAAATTGGCACACGAAATTTAATTCCAACGCCAGCAAAGTGCAAAAAGTGTGTGACATTTATACGCAATATTCAATTTGAAATGGAAGTGTCACATAGAGACGGCCTATAGAGTACGCCAGCTTTTAAATGGATTTCTTGACTCCCTACAAAGCTGTGTAAATATGCGAATGTAAAGCGGTAAAAAGAAAATATGTATAGAATTGGTTGTTAACGCCTTTGGGGCCGTTAGGCGGCCTTGTTAGATGCGGGGCTCAGTCACACCCACTTAGAAATATATATATACACATATATTAACATAAGCATTCACACACACACACACACACTTACAAATTTGATATCAACGATTTGAGAAGCTGCATCAGCCAATTGCTTGGGGGCTCAGTTGTTTACCACTTGCCTTCCTTTAACATTCCCCCCTGGCCAGCCCAGCGCAGCAATTTTCGCATCGTTGTCACTTTATTTGGCATTTATCAGCACTTTTCGTGCCACACAGTTCGACTATACGGCTAACAGCCACTCCTTCACGCCCCCACGCCCACACTCTATAAACTTGCACTTCCAGCTATGTAGTTTATGTCACATTCCCTGTCACTTTGTCGTCGTCGACTTCCTCGCCCTTTGCGACGACCAGCAACTGTGCCTAGAAATGCGTTTCGAAAATCTGAAAAAAATCAAATATATGTAAAATACTTTAGAATATGGCAATTTTATGTATGATAGCTATAGGGGCAATAAATTAGTTTACATAAATTTTAGAAGTTTACACACTTTTTATTTCAGTTTTTTAAAGGAACATACGTGTATGTATATGTAGAAATTTCTGTGTGCATTGTTAAAGCAGCTTATGCCAATTTGTCTGGCAACTTATGACGCCAACTTGGCAGCGAGAAAAGCGCCTTAAAAGCAATGGCAGTGCTCCCGGCAATTCTTGCGGCAGTCTACCAAATGTTTAAATGTTGTTATGACCAAATATCAAGTCTAAAGTAGGCAGCCAAATGGTGCATAATTTCTGACGTACACAGCATGTCTGGCCTCGAGTTGATGGTCATGTCATGGCGTGTTAATCGCCACTGTCAAGGCTAAAAGGCAAATGAGCAGTACAAAAAAAAAGCGAAAATAATAATAATATCAGCAGACACGCCCACACTTGGCAACAGGCACCCGCTGGCTGCAATTAGCATTAGCCACTTGTTGCAGCTTATTCATGGCCACGCATTGCGGGCGCTCCTTTTCTATTTTAACTCGCTTTCATAATAAAATTGCATAACGGATATGCGACGTTGACAGTCAGCAGCCCTGCTTATTAAAAGGGAAAATGTAAATACGTTGAATCATCCATTAAAATAGTTTTCCGACTATATATTATATATATCATGTTTCCTTATAAGCTGAATTTTCCTTTAAACTTAACATATCAAATGCCAAACAAATTTTATTTCTTTCCTTTTAATCTCTTCAAAAACATGGTGAATATCCGCACATAGGAGAACTTCTGCTGCGTTTCCTGTTTTCATTGTTTTTTATTTTTTATTTATTTTTCAATTTATTTCAAGTACACACAGGTGTATATCCACAGTTTAATATCGCGCATGCCAGCACTCCGATGAAAGAATCTGCAAATACTACGCTTAATTTGTTTTTGTGCTTTGAATTTTTATTAATTCGCGCTTTAATTTTGTTGATATTCTACCCTTACGAACTACTTTTATATATTTGTTAGACTTTGTCAAGCCCCCCGGGCTTGTTGTCATTCAATTAAAATTCATGAAAATGCTAAAAATAATAAAGAAAATTCCATCGTGACATGTACGCAAACACAGACCTTCAAAAAATTAGATATTTATATCAATATATATTTATTTATAATTTTAGAGAAGAGCTTACGCTGATGTTTTCGTTTTGCAATTTGCATAAATGTTAAATTGATCAGAAATTTAGAATTTAATATTTATTGACTGTAATTTAGTGGTTCAGATTAATTGGTTAAATGAATAATTTATATTTAATGAAGCTTGTATTAAAATTAATTTGAGGCGTCAAAATTGTTAGGTGTTTGAGAAAATATTCATTAAAAACATCCCAGTCCAGCATTTTTGTCAAAATCTTTAATGACAGCTAACAACTAAAATTAAGACAGCCCAAAGACTGACCCACATTGGTGTTGATAATTGAAATGAAATTTTCTGGACAGCAACAACTACATATAGGAGAGAAGCAGTGCTAAGACCCAAAACAAAGGTAAACTTTGCCTTGAGCCTTCAATGGTTCTCAGTCTTTTTGTCGCCTCATACAAAGCGTGCAGAGGCCGGGGAACTGGATCCGGGCAACTACCTCTAATGCCACTTTATTAAGTATTCATTATTGTCAACTTGAATTGTGGGCTGCGGCGAGGTGAGCAAAGCCGAGTCGAGGGTGAAAATTGAGCAAGTTCTGTGTGAGTCAGTGTTAAATTGCTTTAAGGCTTGTTGTGGTCCGATGTGGAGAACTACATCTGCTGGGCGGAACATTAAGTGCCAGCGGCACATTGATGTTTATGTAATTAATTTTAATTGCAGTACATTTCCCCATCTTGTTCCGGTCGCCAAAAGTTTCCTTTTATTGTTTTGTTATTTTGTTTGCTCTTTTACAATTTTATTATGAGCTACATTTGTTTTCGTGTTTGCAGATGAAAAAGTTCTCTTTAGCAACGCAGCAAAATCAATAATAACAGCAATAAAATATTAAGTTCGCCAGCGTACGGGGCGTATACGCAATAAATAAATCATAAAAGCACACTGTTAGATTCAAAAGAATCAAGGCAAAGTCGGATCGAACGAATGCAAAATCTAGTTTAAGAATTGTTGAAAATCAAAGCTATCAAGTGCCACCTAGAAAATACCCCGTAAATTATAAAAGTTATTAGATTTATTTGTGTATATATATTAAATACTTTCTTGTAAATATACGAAATAACTTATAAATTAAAAATTTGAATGACTTTGAACCAGTGTGCGATACATCCAACTTGTCAAATCAGTTGGCTAACCAAAGTAACTGTCTTAATAGAGAGCTCATCTAATTTTGCTTAACTGCGTCTTTTGCCCTTAGTGGTCTTTAAGTTGTCTCAATTAGGGGCCGGCATAAACAGTCTGACGGCCAAGGCCCTTAGGGCTCCAAGGCACATGCCGACAAGACATGCACAACCTGAGGACGTGCCGTCGAATGTTCTTTTTAATGAATCGCATGCTAAATATAGTAAACAAGCGCAGTGCCAAAATTAGTGAGTTGCTAATTAGGCTGGCACACACAAAGCAGAAAAAAAGTAGGTAAATAAAAACGAGAGGCATCAAGAAATATATAAACATAAGGCTGATAGCGTTAACGGTTGAAAGGAGTTGTTTTGGGTAGAGTAGCGTCGACAGTCTGTTTACTTTGTGACATCATCTTTTATGATATTATCAAATTCTGAAATCCTGCTAAAGACACACTCTGTCATCATTTTTTATTTTTAAATTATGCGCACACAACAAAATAATTATAACAAGTGCCGGCAAAGGCATTTAAATATTACAAATGCTAAGTACAGCAGGACAGGAAAACATGCAACCAACACACACACACACACACACACACACACA
>SCDS01001137.1:0-14987 GCA_004149465.1 Drosophila nigromelanica | reverse complement strand
ACACACACACACACACACACACCCACACACATACATACAAATACTCACGCACAAGCAAACGTAAAGACAACGCAATAAAATTTAATGAGTAAAAAAAGTCACTTTAAATGCATGAAACCCGCCAGGGTGTAGACAACGGGCTTAACCCCACACCGGCGACGCCTGTGAAGGACAAAAGAGTAAACTGATGTATTTTTAATTGTTGCATATATTACAATAGATTTAAATTACATAGCGCCCATAAGGCAGCCAAAAAATTGTTGTGTGTGTGAATATCACCACCCACGAAAAGACCGAAACCACATCCTCGAACATCCGGACAAGTTAATAAATGCGTGTGCACGCTTATAAGTTTTTGTTATATATATATAACATAATTTTCGCAATATCCAATTTATTCAATAAAAGTAATTTTTATTGGAATATATTAAACAATATTGAACTATTAACTATTCACTTATTGTTATGCAATATACTTTTTGTTCAAAACGAGTTGTTTATTATAGTGTAGACCCACTGTATTTACTTAAATGTACATTCTGGGCAGCGAACATGCAAATATTTGTTGTGCTTGTCAACAAAAGAACCAAACAAAAAGGCTTCAACAGTCGCCACGCGCGCAAAAGGACTCAACTTCAATTTGAGGCAAAAAATTATTTCATATTGAATTTCAATTGCTTGTTAGCTTTATATAAAGCCCGCATTATTTAGTATTTATGTGTGTTGGTATTTCTACAAACACGCCATTTTCCATCTGGTACACAATATCAACATCAACCAGATCCCTTGACAACAACTAGCAACATTTGAAGCGAAGGCGAATTCGCTTGTCTTTAGGTCCACCAGACGGCGACCAGCTGAAGAAAATATCACAAATTTACTTGGCTCAACGCAAAACAACATTCTGAAAAAGTCAGAGATCTAAATAACTAGAACAGAATTTCAACATCGCATCTTTGGGCATTCCATTACATTATGAAAGCTGGCCCTTAATTTGGCTGGCGTGCCAAGAAAAATGATAAGCAATTTGCCCAGCCCAGGACGGGATCCTTTGTTAAATGTAGCGAGTAACTTGAACGGTGGAAACTACTCGTCCGAGTTGTTGTCATCGCCGTCGCCGTCGCCGTCGCATTCGCTGAAATATTTGTGCACATCAATTTCGTGGACCTCGAGTCGCTTATGCGTTCAAATTATGTGACATTATTCAAAATATTAACTTGAAATCGCACAAGGATAACAAGGACAAGGCGCTGATGGTTGACCCGGTGTGTGGCTCTGGAGCAGTCGGTCCAATTTCAAGTGTCACTCGTCATTTCTGGCTGCGCCTCTTACATTTTAGACAAAATTAAATTCTCAATTTATATACGATTCTCTTGTAATATTTTCTGCTTGACGCTACTTTTGGGAATATTCACATTCCGCGTCCCTGTCGTTGTACCCTGTACCCCACTTAGATCCTGCCTGCGGTTTGTTTGAGAGTTTATAAAATTAATTTGCTTGCGGCATGCGCACAGTACGATTAATATATATATATATACATATATATTATATATATATGGACAGGACAAGGGACCGGCATCGCGGCTCGTGCCTTAGAAATATACACAGAATTTTAATTTTAATTCACTCACAGCGATTAAATAATGTATAAGTTTCGCATTCAGGGATTTTGTGGAGAGATTTGATTGATATGCCAAGCACGTAATAGGGAAGGACGAACAGGAAGGCACAGCGACAAATCGAACAAGGAAGCGGAAGTTGAGAAGTGGCAGCCCGATAGGCAATCGCCAGGCACAAATAAAACATAATAATAATATTAATGTCAGCACTTGTCGGTAAAAAATAATTCATGTTCTGAATTTTCAGGAAAAGTATTTGGGAATTCTTCAACAAATTAACAATTAATTCAAAGTTATCGCCTGATGACTTTGCAAATTAAGTTTCAATATAAATTCTGAACTTCTGCGGACAAACTACAAAGTTTCACTAAAAGTGAATTAAGTTTTAAAGTTGTAGTTTCAGCCTTAGAAACACAGCCCTAAACTTATGACAATTTAAACATTCCACGAGCTTTTGATGTTAAATATAAACAATTTTAATGCCAAATAATGGTCTAAGAACTGCTTAAGGAAAGAGGATACCTTGTCAACCTTTTAGCATTAAGCGAGCCTTTTAAAGATAGATTATCTTGACTTATTATCTTTAGGTGTACAATTACAATACAAATACGCCTCCACTAATTTTCCAAAAATAATCAAATACTTAGCTATATTTTCATTGGAATCTTTATACTCTTTCGAGTTCCACTTCGATTTTATACACCTATAATCCAACATAAAAACCAGCTTCATGATAGCTCTATCCATACTCTGCATTGATGTGTTTGTTACTTTGCTCAAAAAAAGCTCCCGCAAAATGAATGATTATTTCGCACTCATGTGTGGCTACACCACACAACCATATCTAAAAACCAAAATCCAGACCTTGTCTCCCTTGAGCCCTAATGACATGCAGGTCGTCTACATGTTGACGAGCTGTCGGTCGTAAAATAAAACAAAATCAAAAAAAAAAAACAACCTGAGAAATAAAATAACAGTAAAGCATAGTTGTCAAGACCAGGGATGAGTTCATGATGGGGGCTTGACATTGGCTCCCCGTCTGGCGCATATATATCAATCGCAATCGAGCGATACATATTGCCGCCAGCTCTGATTAAAATAATGATAATGTGCAGTTCAGTTTTTGTCATCATTTCGTTGATTTTGTCCTGATTTTGATTACTTTTTTGTGCGCTCCCTTGTTCAGTTAATGTGATTGACTTTCGGCCAAGGAATAGAGATGCTTTAATTACAACGAAAATGGGTATAAAAAAAACGCGGTAATGACAATTTTTTTGCTTCAGTTTTTCTGAAACTTGACAAAAAGTTTCAGTAAAACAATATTTAATATTATTCAGCAATTTTTTGTGTGGTCCACACCCATAAAATGGGTACAAAATAAAATATTAAATTTATAAATGGGTATGTTGCTGCAGATAACGAAATATAAATCAACAGCACACAGGGTATCAACGAGTGGAAAACTCTCGACTCACGCATTCTTATTCTTTTTTATATTATTGCAAAGTTTTTTTGCTGTAAAACCTTAAGGCACAGTTATGTATGTACCTGGGCCATAAATTATGAGGCGTGTAGCTGCCAGTTTTTCCTTTTTTTTTGTGGACACGCCCATACAACTGGTCTACCTCAAAGAGAACCCGCACAGCTGCGGTTCTGGCACATTTATGGTAATATTTTTAACAGCTTTTGTAATGCTCTTTGCCAAGATTTTTGTGCCTTTCAACTGCGTTTTCGTTTTTCTGACTTACACGAAAGTTTTCAACTGGCATTTAGCAATGTGAAAGTTTTCACTACTTTTGCATAGTATTTTAAATTTCATATACCCTACATCTTAAGTGTTACGGGAAGTTTCACTAAATTTATGATGTCTGCTTTTAATTATATTCTATAGGGCATGTCAGAGTCTAGCAAACTTGGACACAATTTTTTATATATCACTTTGTGGCGCATCAAAATTATGACCGGCATGTCGAGATGTCTTTGTTTATTTTTCCCATTCATATTTTGCGCTTTCTTTGCTGTACGCTCATAAATTAAGAAATGACGTTGAAAAAAATAAACAGAGAAATTTGTTGTTGCTGTCAGCCAGCTCCTGAAGAACCTTACTTTAGCTAGGCAACTTTGACGTGCTCCAAAGTTCCACGTTCCGAACCTGAGCCGAGCCGTTAGAGCACCACCCGCTGACAGGTGTTTCGTGCTCCTACACAATTATAACGCCTCGCTGCGTGGCTCTCAAGAAAAAGGGGGGTGAGCCGAAAAACCACTTAGCGAAAAAATATGCTATCATTTTATGAGGAAAAACTCCAAGCATTTATGCTAGAGAATTAGATGTAAATTTATTTATTATAAAATGAGCATGAATTTCAAGTTAGAGAAACTTCAACATTTATGTTAGAGTTTTTGTAACTTGAAATTCCTGCTCATTTAAAAAACAAATAAATTTACATCTAATTCTCTTTTTACACGAATTGTTCTTACAAGGTTTTGAAAAAGCATTCGTTTTAAAGATATATTTCCTTTTTTTGCACGAATTGTTTTGTTTTAAAACGAATACTATAATTTCCTTTATTCTTACTCGTCACAAATTATACTTTTTAACTTTGCATTATATTTTTCTCACTAATCGATTATATGCCAGTTTTTTGCATGATTTCATTTCATTCATATTATTTTTTTTTGCACATTAATGAAAATTTAAATTATTATAATAAATAAATTAAATATAGTAAACTTTAGCAAGAATTTTTAATATTCTTTATTCTTTTATAAATCAATCTACTATTTTTCTATTTACACGAATTTTTTGAGAACTTTTTAATGTGTATTTTGTAATCTGAAAATTGATATTTAATATAAATACTTTTCTTAGAGTGCATGCGACTTGAAGCTACATGTCTTTACATTTTGTCTCTATGGGCTAGATGTTTTTCTGATTTTCTATGAACATTTCATTTTACATAATTGTTTCAGCAACGCTATAACAATGCCGAATCCTTGAAGGAGTCTGCGACTCTGCCTTAAAGTGGCAGACGGTCTTAAGTATTCAGCCAGCTCGGATTGTGTTAACATTAAGTATACGTATTATGGTTGTATATGTAAAGGTTTTGTTTTCCCCAAGACAAGACTAGCAGTTAAATTGGATTTGAGAAGGACTTCTGTAAAGGTAGCTTGAGATTCACAAACGGTGTACAATATTTATATATATTTAATGATAATAATCAGTTAAGAAAGCAAGCTTGGATACATGTTAAGTGTTTTAGGTACAACTCGAGTTCAATAAGTTAGAAATAAAATAATAATTAAATGTCTTAAGAAAATAAAAACCTATTAAAACAATTTAAGCAAATTTCCGAACGAAAATGCAATTAAAACAATTTTTGAAAGAATTTCACAGCCAAATACTTTGCCAAGTAACAAACAACTTTCAGCATGGGGAGTGGCATGTAACAGCTGAAGCGGACGCTGAGCCACCAAACTGTTAACCACTTTTGTATATTGTTCCAGCAATTATTAAAGGCGTTTTTCGATTCATTAAACTTATAATTGTTAACTTGGCCGTTGCCTGGCAGCAGACAATGCAGAAAACTAACCTTTGCTGGGCAACGCCAAGAATTGGCTTTTCAACTTTAATAATAGTCAAGCCGCAAGCATATTCCTATGGCTCTTCTTCCTGACTTGTTCTGCCCGAATCATTAAACACAAAATTTAATTAACTGTTAATAAAGTTGCTAATAAACGTGCCGCGACCTCCTCCTGTGGCCCGGCCCAAATGCCTGTTAAGTTGGCTCAATGCCTGTGGCTCATATTAAGTGGCGTTAAGTTCTGCTGTCAACACAAATGCAGACATTCGAATCAGCCAACTGGAGAACATGCTTCTCCCATATGCTTCCAAATCTGGCTACCCAGCCTTGCAATGGTCAGTGGTCTGTGGTGAAAAACGCGTGGGCCATAAATTATATATAAGCAGCAACTATTTATGCTGAACCCAGCCGAACAGGGCCATCTTTTACCAGAGCCTGGCACGTGTTGACCAATGTTTGCTGTCCACATCCGTTTGGACACACCTGTCGCTGACACAAAGGGCACGTAAGGGCCTCACAAATATATAACTCACATCAACACTTCTTGCCACATTTAATTGGGCATAAACGCCGCTCGCTTTTATAGACATTTTCCATCAACAACAAAGGCAACTGCAATTGGCCATTAAACTTCGGCACGCACACTGGCGCCTTGGCCTTAAAAGAACTTAATTTTGAGCAAATATTTTGTATGATATAATAAGCCAGCTTATTTAGATTTTTATTAATTATAAAGCCCTTAAGACTGTGTAATAAAAACATTAAACAACGACTTTTCAGATTTATTTAGGCTTTCTTAGCGCTTAAATAAACTTAACTGATTGTTTACTATTTAACAAAAAATTAATTATTTTTCGGTTAAGACTGAAATGTTAGCGAAAACCGATTCACCTTTAACGTTAAAAATCGGTTTTTCGCATAGGCATCAAAATTATGTAAGCAATTAACGGCTGTCCTTATGGTAACCAAAACAGATTTGGCTTAGCTATTTTGTTTACTCAACTTTGATATTCATCCCAGTGTGTATTGGCAGCCAAGCCAGATGAAAATTTCGCACTGCTATGAGCTACGTGCCTGGCATGGCAACGCTTTCAATTCGTTTTGGTTATGGTAACAATCGTCATAGGGCACTTTTGATGAGTGAGTTAAATGCTTGAAATGTTTGTTTGCATTGTATAGAGCCCCCTTTGCTATCATAATCGCTGGCCACATAAAACATCTATAAGAAAAGCTGCCCAAAAATAAGGGTTTCATCGGGGTAGAAAACATATTGCCATATTTAATGTATTTTGGTAAAGTTTTTTATGATTTATTTATCATACCGTATATTCTTTGGGTAACTGGGTTAACTTCAAGTCGAATAAAATTTATGACCATCAATTTTATTTTGATATGTGTCCAAAGTTGGGTTTTTTAGCCCCCAACCTCTTAACCTCTTGTGGTTAAAATATTATGCGAACAGTGCCGGAAAAGTTAAAGCTCATAAATTGTGTGTGTTTTTTACCAGGTGCAGTGTCGTATTATTTATTATTTAATATTGGAATTGATCTTAGCTTAACTACAAATATGTGGGCAGAAAATAACTGATAGGCCGATGTGAGCGCCAATAATTCATTGTAAGTCCGTTGAGTCTGGGCCCTGTCACCTAATCTTGACCACTTTAAATCCGTTCTATTGTTGGCTATCATTGTTGTTTTTCCTCAATTCCTTTTAATTGTTTGCTCAACACCTTGGGTAGCTTCCAAGCGAACAGCATTGCCATGGCCAGGAAGTGCTATTGTTGGCCGCTTTACTCGTTCGCCATACAACATAATAAAAGCTTGTTAACGTAATTGCTTAATTGGCAGAACAGTGGTCTAGAATGTCCGTCCACTTCTCCGTTCCGGCAAAAGTAACGCAAGTCTAATAAAAATGTTGTTTTCTCTGCCCTACACATTAGGCTGATTAGACACGGGCAGCAGGAATAAAAATAGAGCCATGTGGATATAAGTACCCTACACACATGCACACCCACCCATACAAATGCGGAGATATGGAACGTGTTGAGTTTTACATTACAGAGCTGGCTTTCAGCTTTGATAGAGTGTGAAAGTAAAACGGTAATTGCATTTTTATTTAATTATACCCTCAACGCAACAGTATATTATAACTAATTTGCTAATTGGGCACTGTGCAGCTTTAACAGCTTTACAATCGTTCAGATGTAGAAAACAAACACTCACCCACACTCAACTCCCACACTAAAATCTATGCAACCGATCACGACGAGCTTCAGTTCACAACTAATCTGTTCTAAAGCATTCCGATTCTATTTATAGCCCGTGAATTTCCAGCGCAAGAGCAATTGCATATGTATGTGTGCATGGAATGGCTAATGCAAAGAGCGCGTGCATAGAACGGCCATTTGTGTGCGATCTCCGTTTACATTTTAGGAGAGTGCAATGAGCGTACTCAACTGTTACGTATATGTTAACTAACATAAATGTAAGCTTGCATAATGTAACTTGCCGGCAAGTGTTAAAATTCTCTAAGCTAGCATAAATGTAATGTTACATTTAACAATTGTGAGTGATGTTAATTCCGAGCAAACAAAACAGACCTTCTTCTTTAACATATTTTGTATTAATAATAGAGTAGTCAACAGTTCTACATTCGATATGAAAATTTCTGCTATTAATCCAGTACATTGATTTGCCCTTTAATACCAATCAGTCGTGCAAAGGGCACACTCCTAAACCTCTCAAACATCTGCTGCGCTATCGATTACAGCATCTGTTAAGCTGGATGTCCATTTCCCCTCCCCTCCCCTGCTTTCCTGCTGGCATATGAGGGACAACCGATTTCAATCGTCAATTAGACACTTGCCATTTGGCGCAAGGAACTTCATTAATCGCTTTTATTTCCTACAACTGCCAAACTGTCAGTCAAGTTGGCTTATGCAGCAGCTGCCGTTCACATGAATCCGTTGGGCTAATACACATATTGATGTTGATGTTATAAAATAAATGCGTATCATTAATGTAGCTCGGCATTAGCTCCCCCTCTGCCAGCCTGTAGTAAATGAAACACATGTTTCATGACACGTCAAAAGCGAATGTAAGAACTGCGAAGATTGCGCCAAAAACAAATATAAAAGCACGGCAATCATTTTTTTTATAGCCATCCGAAGCAAAAACGTTTTACTTTGACTGTAAGTAAGTACACATTGAATTCATGTTAAACTCTATGCGTGCGTGTGTGTGAGTGTGTGCGTGTACATACATATGTTTGTGCATGTGATAAGCAGCCAAGGACCTTCTTATTGCAGCTATTAAGTCCACGCACAACTCACAAAGACAACAATAACGAGCGCTACACTTGCCTGCCTTAAAAGGGGTGTGGCATATTGTGTTTGATTTTTATACGCTACGATTCAGTGAGGATTTAATCGAGCTCTTTAGATTTAACAACGCACTTGTACACTTTTAGTGTGATTGATTGGCATTGGAAATGCAATCGCATTTTTCCTCAAGAAAAACTAAAGCCTTATATACGAATCGATAAACGAGTCAAAACGCTCAAATCCAACTTTGACCTATATATTTTTAATTTTAAAATTATTTTTCAATTGCTTTTTCTGTTTATTGCATTTATAGTTGACGCAATTGTGCGTAGTTCAGTCCGATGGTTGACACTTTAAAGAGAATTCATTATTCTAAAACATTACTTGACACAAACATTTCTGAGTATATTATTAAAATCTACCTCGGTTGGCTTTGGCATTTGATTCCCACAACAATTATAAACTTTTTGCGGTTCAAATTCCAAATTGTTTGAAAATTGATTAAATAAATGAAACTGCCACAACTTTTCCAGCAAATAATGGGCCTCTGCTCACAGTTTTTGTGTGACAAGTTGGTCAGTGAACCTTATCAGGGGCAGCAGAAGCTGTGGCATTGTGCAACAAAAAAATTATGGCATTTTAAAACTAACAAACTGGCAACAGAACAGCAAAAAGCAAAAAAAATTATCGCTTGATATGCAATTGTAAGGTTGGCGTTTATATAGTAAACTTGGCCAATACCCTACCGCGTGCAACGTGCTCCATCTAGTAGACAAGTTCTGGCCCATTTGCCATTCCCCGAAACCAGACAGCAAACAACAAAATACAATTTAGTTGGAAAAAGTTTCGCACTAACTCGCTAGCAAACTTGTTTACAGAGACAGCACACGAAGGGTGCACACTGCCAACCCCTCGTCCCACCTAGCTTCCCTACTTTTTGCTGTCAAAAAAAAAAAAAGCAACTCCCACAATAAGTACAAACTTTTCTGACTTTGTCTGTGAGTCCGACAATTGCCGTTTGCAATTCCAGTTGCATTTCTCATGCATAATGCATCAAATGTGCTGGCGCCCGAGCAGGGACCATCAACTATATCACTTACCGTTCAGTCAGCACCGTGATTCTAGAGATGTACCTAAGTATGTAAAAGGGCGGCTGTGAGTAGAAGTTTTTTACGCTTAACGCTTATTCACCCCCGACTCCCGTCTAACGGTAGCCGTGCATTCAACTTATTTACTGACACCACCCCACCATAAACCAAGATGGCGGTCCTCATGCCAGGGGGTAATTAGGCTCAACAGCATAGTGTGTGCAACTAACGAACGCGCTGAATAATTCATACATTAAAGGCCTCTCGGACATCTCTGAATAGTGCTCACATGTTTAGTTTGGTCTGTCTTCAAAGCCAACCGCAAACATGGCCAACATGTAAACAACAACAACAACAACAACAACAGCAACACATCTCAATTTATGTATATGTGTATTTCTAAATAATGAGTGGGTGAGTTAAAGAAGAAGAAGAAGCCATATTCAATGGCTAAAGAAAATGTATGTGTGTGTATAGACAAGCATTTTGTACTAAATTTAATCTTCTTTACTTAGGTCTCACCATACTCAAGGCACTTTTCATCTAAATATGATTTCCAGATAATTTGTAGTGCCATTTTCAATTACATGGAAACGCAATTGTTTTCAATTGTGGCAAAGCCACAAGTCGTTAAGATGGCAGCGCAGCCAGATTGATGGATAAACACTTAAGTATTAATCTTAATGGTGTGTGAGAAAATTGAGAAATTTATAGAGTATAAACAGTCCATTCTCAATTATCTTTACTACTTTACTCTTCTATATAATCTGATCTAGCAATATTTTATTTTGGTCATATTTTTTGAAGCTGTTCATTAATTTTGTTTTTTACTTAAACATTTTACGCTGACCTCTTAATATACTCATCTTTTAATCAAACAGAAAATATGTGCGATATTTATAAATTTTATGACTGGCCATTTCGATTCGAGTGTACAGCCTCTAGTTGGGGCCCAACGGCAGACCCAGACAGACAGCCCATAATGTGCTTCCCATAAACATTATAAATAAATAAGCTCAATGTAAATTATTCTGCGTCAAAGCTTTATGTTTATGGGGGAGTTTGCCTTATCGTTGCCACCGGCTGTTGACCATTTTGCAAGGCATTTATCTGGCTGCTACAGCTGGTAATTTGTATACATATATTATGATTATGCTGTTGTTGTTGCTGTTGCTGTTGTTGTTTCTGTAGATGTTGCTCGACTTGTTGTTTATGGTAAACAGCATGTTGTGCACAACACCTGACCAAAAGGGTCGGCACGTTTTTCATATTTCCGTAATCCATTTGAAGTATTTTGCAAGCACTCTACTTTTAGCTTAGACTTTGACTTGATGCGAAGCTTAAGGATAAGCAAAATAATGATATAATAAATTGTATGCACAGTATTTATAGCTTCTTAACTTTTTGTAAATATAAATTGTTAAGTTTATACAAATAGTGTGCTGAAAAAAAGTCTTTTAATATTTTCTTAAAATAATTTACGTCAACTAAAACCAAAATATGCATATAATATAAATCAGAAAAATGAAAATTAATTTTGAAAACATATATACTCATGTTTTCATTAAAATCTTGTGGACTTAAGACAAAACAAGAGTTTTCGGACAAAATAAATTCCCAACACAGTTTGCTAACTTTTATTGCCATTTCCCAAACATAGCAAGATTTGTGCAGTTACTTTCGCACTCACTGTTGATTTACCACCCACAGTTGGATGCGTATATATTCGCACACCATGCCAACTGCCATCGTCGACTGCACTGAGTAAGAGCTAAAAAAATGAAATTTGCCAGCACAAAAAGCATAAGAAACTCAATCCAGATGTTGTTCTACTTTTCTTTGGCCCACCCCCTTTCCTCTCTATCTTTATGCTACTGCGATATTCAGAAAAATCATGCAGGTTGCTAACTCAGTTCTAATGGGCTGCGCTTTGTCAGAAAATAGATTGCATCATCAAAATATTTCTTTTTCCATTTTTCCTTTTCTTTTTTTTTTTTGTGGTAAGCAATTTTTCCATGATGCCATCATATGATGAGTTGGCAAATTTTTTTGACATTGCTCTAAAAGTATTTTCTATGGCATGTGTGAAATTGATTTTGAGCGACATTTATCTATAAAGTGCATTAGCAATAATCGCATTTAAATATTTTGCATATCACTTGATTAATATTGATTGTTTAGAATGTTGCCAAGAATATCCAATATATATTATTATTATAATTATTATTATTATTATTATTACTATATATATTTATATTTGTAAACATGTTAAGTGGCACTTACCCTGCCTCAGTTGCATTGCCTACTGGCATCCCCTCCAGCGCCAACGACAACCACGCCCAGTTCAGACAGTTCAGCCGAGTTCCGGCACTGGCTCTCGCTCGTTTCCATTGTGCTGATGCCTGTCGTGTTGTCGGAGCTGACGAACGGCGTCTCGCTGAAGCGCACCTCCACCGTCTGCTCATCGCCGGAGTCGATGTAATCGGCATCGTCGTCCGTGCGGCGGCGCACGCGTCTCGTCAGCTCCACTTGCTGCTGATTCTGTTGCGGCTGCTGCTGCTGCTGCTGGGGCTGGCAAGCGTGCAGGAGGGCAGCGTTGATGCCACGCCCACTGAGTATGGGGGAGACGGCACCGTTGCCATTGCCGTAGGTGGGCTCGCGCGGTATTATGAGCAGCTTCTCCTTGGGCAGGCAGGTCTCCTGTGTGATGCCATTGTCGTCCTGATCATCGGCATCCAAACTACCGCCCGCGCCGCCCTCTCCATTGCCATGGTGCAGACGCGGTCCGCAGGTGTTGCGATCGCTGCGATTGTAGCCTCTGGTTATGTTGATGATGTTGTTGTTGGAGGGATTGAAGCAGGGCAGCACATGCTTGAACTCCTTGCGAAAGTTCTCGTTCAGCCAGGCGTACAGAAATGGATTGTAGCAGGTGGAGCTCATGGCGATCGAGTGTGCCACAAAGAAGAAGAGCATGTAGAGACGCCACTCGTTCGACTTGTCATCGAAATCGTCAAAGATGTTCACCAAATTGATGGGCAGCCAACTGAGCCCAAAGACAGCCACCATTGCGATCAGCATGCGATTCGTGCGCTTCTTGCGATCCCGATCCGCCTCCTCGCGCCGCGACGACTTCGAGCCCGGCTTGGCCCTGGCCCGCTGATTCAGCTTGACCGAGATCCACACATAGCAAATTGATATAATGAAGAATGGCAGCACAAACTGCAGCGTCGTCGTTATGGCACCGAACACCTTGCGATAATGCTCCGATGGCCAGTTCTCCTCACAGACGGTAACACCCTCGGACATGACCTGCATGTACGCCTGGGCAGCCGATGTGGCATCGGGCGTGGCATACGCATAGCTGGCATTCAGCCGGCTCGTCTCGTTCGCGCTGTCCATCACCTCGTTGGTCATCTTCATGTACATGCCGTAGGGCAATGTGGCCAGCAATGCGATCACCCAAATGCTCACGATGATGCCAATGCATGTGGACAGTTTCATGCGCGGATGGAACGGATAGATGATCACAAAATACCGATCAATTGCAATGGACGTCAACGTCAGCGTCGATATATATATGCTGCAGCCCTGGGCAAAGGACACCATGTGACAGAGCGTACGCCCAAAGGCCCAGCGACCCATAAACGTGTACAGCGGCGTAAACGGCACGGCGAGCACACAGAGCAAAATGTCCGACAGTGCCAGATTGGTAATGAAGATGTTGGTTACCGTTTGCATGGCACGATTCCGTAGCACCACATAACAGACCAGCACATTGCCAAATACGCCCAGGACAAACACCGTTGTATAGAGCACATAGAAAAAGATCTGCACGAACTGATTATGTATAATGCCGGATTTATCAGCGTCGGCGGCATCAGCATTCGCATCGCTGGAGAGGCTGGCTGGCTCCGTGCTGGTGCTAATGCTGATGCTGGTGCTGGTGATGCTGCTGGTGATGCTGCTGCCGGGCGTCGGAATTGTTGTGGTGGTGCTGCTGCTCCAATTGACGCCCACATTCATGCCCAGCACATGGGGCAGCTGGGTGCTCACCGAGAGCAGCCAAGCGTTAACCGTCTCGTTGCTTACATTGGCCATGCTTAAAGACTTTGTTTGGATACCTAATGAGTCGCCTGCGAGTTGGAGATTGAGCTTGCGATTGAGTTGAAGGAAATAGCTGAGTAGCTTGAGACGTTGCTGTTGTTGTTTATTCGTCTCCGGTTTGACCGGAAGTGCGCCACTTAAGCAGCCATTTCCGTCGTCTGGACCCAGTCACGGTTCAAGTTTATCTTTAATGTTTCATTTATTCAAAAAGTTTCCTTTCATATTTGGCTCATTGCTAATTGCTTGGACACTATAAAAAAGAAATAGAAAGAAAATTAAGAAAAATCAGAAGACAACTTGCATTAGATTTGTATAAATGCAAAAGTTTTCAGACAGAAATTACATTTTAGCTAGAATTTGAAACTAACTTTGCTCTCTTTTTTAGTCGCACTGAACGTTGAGCTTTTGCCTCGACTTTGTCCCAATGGATTAAGTTGTTGCCTTGACTGGCACTTATTCTGTCTTGCTATATCCTTCTGCTATCGCTAGGGGCAACACGGGGTCGCCTTTATTAAAAACAATGTGGCAGCAAAATGCACCAAAGCGGAAGTGAAAGTGCGGCATTAGATTCGAGTTTATATTGTCTAGGGGCAGTTTATATAACTACAGTTGAAAAGGTCACTGTGATAACGTCTGAACAAATCTGCAAGTCTTTTTGTTTTATTCGAGTAGCAAACATTGACTGACACTTTGACTGCTCATTCAGATAAAATGATACTCTTCCAATTTATGTATACGATAGTTTAGTACAAATAGATATTGTGTTTACATAGAAAATTGTAACACCATAATAAAATTAAACGAACGATAAGAAATTGATTATTAAACTATGTGTTTATTATACTCATTCACGAAGTGAAAGAGTATATTGGTTTTGTGCAACGTCCGTCTTACTATCCGTCCATCCGCCCGTCCGTCTGTCCGTATAAACGCATTTTTTTCGCCGCTATTGAAGTATGAGACTTGAAATTTTGGATATATACTCATGTGTACCCGCGTCAGATAAAGTGTTAAGTATTTTGGGCTGCGCCCACTGGGAGCATGGCAAACCGATAACACCTAAAATCACAAATGATATTTCCACAAAAAAATTAAAAAAATGTTTTTTTTAAAAAATGCATATATTTTAAATGCAGAACTAATTTAGATGACAAAATATGACGAAAATGCCTTCGAACATGAAAATCGGTTCAGTTCTGACAAAGTTATGGAAGTTTGAAGTATGGGAGCTATGGATCTGAGAGCTTTACTTGTCAAAATTTTTCCCAATTTT
>SCDS01001136.1:0-19336 GCA_004149465.1 Drosophila nigromelanica | reverse complement strand
GGTTTTAAAGCTAGGGTCACCAAATTTGGAAGGTAAATAACTAGTCACCTCCTTTAAAGATCGGTAAAATTTCACGACCACGCACACTCCCGCCCCTGCAAAAAAAAACCTAGATCTCGTACAGTTTTAAAGCCTGACTCATCAAATTTGGTATGTAGATAGGCGACCTCCCCCAAAAATTGCGATCTTGACATATTGGTTTGTACATACATTTTTATGCGATTGTTAAGTACTGAAAATTTTATAACGATCATACATTTAGTTTACGAGCAAATCAAGAATCTCTTTTCAGTAGTGGGGGCCAAGCAGCTGATTGGCAATTTCTGTGTTCATGTGACACACACATACAAGTGCATATTTTTGTCTAGCGTTTTTTTGGAATTTTTTTTTTGCGGGTGCGGGTTCGATTCCCGCGCTGGAACAATATGGAATTTGTGTTTTCTTTTTTTAATTATCAAAAATTATTATTAATATTTATCGTTTTTTATGACAGAAGAAGAATTTAGTTGGCGTTTCCTTTAAAATTGTTTTTAAAGATGGTTATGGGTCGTTATGTCAAGCGTGAATTGAATGATAGTGTGGTGCAGTTGTTAAGAGTTGTGCAGATGAAGCTGAGGATCGGCGGTTCGACTCCCGGTCTGGTATATTTCATTTTTCGTTGGTAATTGTTAATAAATTCTGTTTTTTTAATTTTTAACCACCTCAATACTCATTAAGTGCCGAGAGTTTGTATGTATGTGTTAAATGCTGGGTTCACGGTATCTCCTAGTCGGGCGGTCACGGCTAGAGCAATCTTACTTGTTTTACTCATTTTTGCTTGTGATCTTGTATGCATCATCAAACAGATATACGTTTCCCAATCAACATTCAATTGAAATTTACCTGATTTCGTGCCTTTTCTGTATTCTATGTATGTATACAAGCGATCACGCTTACACATACACATCCATACACGAAATTGCTATTGCACCACAGTTCGCAATTTAACCGCTATTCCAAATTCCCGTCAAGGGAAGCGAAATAAAACTTGTTGAGCCGAATTTTTTACGAGTTTAATACCCCTACCAGTGTAGAAAAGTAATAGCGCCAAACTCAATATTTTACGAATACTACGATATAAATGTTTTATTTCCGTGCATACCGAAGTTGGCAATGCATGATCAGCGTTTCTGCGGCAGAGTGTCGCAACAATGTCGCGACGGCATCCGGTTGCCCAGTTGAACCTAGCTGGTGTTAACTTATATTTACATGTAACTTCCAAAGTAGTTATCTTCTTAAGATACCTATAGCGCCGTCGCCATAGGCCATAGGAAGAATAAAGCAATACCCTAATCGTATAGGTGTAAAAAAGGAACTAGCAACAAATCATTTTTGTAGGGAGTCCCAACTGCTTTACTCTCTGGTGAACTGAATTCTTTACGAAATTAATATCCCTACCAGTGTAGAAAAGTACGCCAGTGTAGAAAAAACGCCAAACCCAGTAGTTTACGAATACTATGATATAAGTGTATTTTATTTCCTGGGAAATTACAAAATTAACATTTCTTTCGAATATAATATGTATACGCACGCTCGTTTGCCTATTCACTCACGACTGGTATATCGATTCATTTTTGTTGGAGTGTTACCATACATGTGATAAACTTAAAACACTATGTTTCTTAAAATAATCGTTTTTTATCGATATTCAAATTCAAACTTTTTCGTTGTTAAATATTACTTGCTGACTCGTCGCAACATCCCCACCACCGTGAATCTAGCTCGCGTCTGATTCACCTAAATCTAAAAGAGCCAATATGCAGGCTGGGCGGCGATATAGTCCATCAGCAGTTTTCACAGTTGCCGTCCGCACTCGGCCATCACTTCCAGAGGTCACACCTGTTATCCTCCCTTTCTTCCACAGAGATCGATGCACTGCGCCGTCACAAATGAGAACTAAGTCTCCGTCTTTAAAAGGTTTGTTGGGATGGTACCACTACGTCCTTCTACACAGATCTGTCAGATACTCGTTGATCCACTTGCGCCAAAACGCATGCGCAAGCTGTTGTATCATACGCCATTCCTTCTTGGTAGGTTGAAATGACTCTCCTTGCGTATGTGGTGATTGGCTAGAATTATAAGTGCCTAAAAGAAAGTGATTCGGGGTTATCGGGTCATCTGTCGGGCTATCTAGAGCAATGAGGTTGAGTGGTCGGGCATTTACAATGTTCTATGCGTCGCACATAAGACTGTAAAGAACATCCTCCTTAAGGTTTTTATTCAGTAATGCATGTCCAATGGCACGTTTCACCCTGCGTACTAGTCGTTCCCAACATCCTCCTGCATGAGGGTTTAACGGGCAGTTGAAAAGTCATTTAATCTTATCGGTGGCCAATTCGGCTGCTACCTTTTCATGATCCATGCGTTGCATGGATAAATTGGTGCCATTGTCCGAGCGTATTCTTTTCGGTATTCCTTGTCGTGCCATGGAATTTCTTATCACTCGAATGCAGGTATCTGCCGATAAATCTCTGGCGATTTCCAAGTGGATTGCCCGTATTGTCAGACATGTGAAGATGCATATCAAACGCTTTTTGGTATTTCTGCCCATGTCTTTCAAATACGAACCTTTAAAGTCCATTCCCACATATGTAAACGGCTGCACATACACCGAGTCTCTATTTTCCGGGAATTGGCCCATTAATGGTGGTGAGGGACGGGCTCTTTCGATTTGGCAAATCCTGCAGGCGCGCGATGCTTGGCGTAGTTCTTCGCGACAGTGTAGTTCTCACGTTTTATCTCTGCTATAATTGTGTTTTCGTTCTGGTGTTTCCATTCCTTACGGTAATGCTGCATGATCAATCTTGTGACATGGTGTTTCTATGGCATTATAATCGGCTGTTTAGTGTTTTCACTTATTGCGCTGGTGTTAGCTATACGACCGTTCATCCGTATAAGACCCTTTTCATCCAGTGCTGGCGAAAATTTCCATAGTTTGCTAGATCTTGTGATTAGTTTACCATTTGCTAATGCCTTTTGTTCGTCATCATACTCCATGCGTTGGACTGTTTTATACAAGACCATCTCCGCGTGTTCAATTTTAAAGTCTTCCAGGTACTTCATATGCTCTTGCGACGCCATCGCAACACCCATGTCAGCATCCTGATCAACCTTTTAAATGAAGATAACCTCTGAAATAGGTTTTCAGTATCTTCCATTATTGATAACATAAATTTCGGCCATAGCTCCAAATCCGTCTGGGGACTGCTGTCAATTATTGGCCAGCACTCTTCGTGTTCCAAAAGTAACTGTGGGCCTGATAACCAAAGCGAGGGTCGGCCTGCTTGAATTTTAGTACCAAAATCTGCAGAGTTTTCTTTACTTGGTACCCAACGCCAGTCGTAAATTTCAGAACCTTCTAGAATCTCGTTAATACAATCTGCTACATATCGCTTGTAACGTCGATGATGGGACTTGATCCATGCCAGAAGTGTTCTCGAATCAGACCACATGCGTATCCGCCCCAGCTTTACATCATGACCTTCTATGATGATCCTCGTAGCCATCACTGAAGCTTACAGCTCATCTCGGTACTGTGGATAGCTTCATTGGCGCACACTTGGGTTTGCCCATAATAAAGGCTGTTGTTTACAGACCTCCTGTTTTTATTCGCCAGTATCCGACTGCTGCATAGGCCATCTCACATGCGTCTGAAAAAACATGAAATTCTTTTACTCCATCGCAGAAATTCAGTTCCACAACATCAGGGAATTCGAATACTGCCAACTTCCATCCATATCCATTAGAATCCATATCTTCCTCGCTAATTTGCTGATCCAATCCAATTTTCTTCTGCCAAAATGACTGAAGTAGTAGTTTCGCGATTTATGAGTGCTCTGCTGCAATGCCAAATGGGTCGATGCTAAATGGTCGTTTGTTGGTATCTTGGTACCATAGAACAAAGACTTATTCATCTTGCAAAATGATCGTTCAAATCCAAGCTCGTCCTTTTGTTTGTGCTATTCCATGCCCAAAATCTTCTGAAAATTAGATGAGTCGTCTCTATCAAGGCTCAAAACTTCACCAGTGTCACCTTCAGCTCAGAATTGGATACAAATTTTCTCAGCAGGAAGCCACCTCTACGATGAAATTCAATGATTTGGTGCGTAATCCGTATAGCATCCTCTTCGCATGAGTAACAATGATTGGCATTCATCAGGTCCAATTATCAACAATATTTTTAGTGATGTAACTTTCCAGGCTTGTTGGGGTTTGTGACACCAAAGTGGAGCAAGTACCAGTCTCTCAGGGAAGACTTCTCAATTTTATTATTAGTGAGTTGTCTCATGTAGCCATTTCTTTCATACATCATCATAAAGCTATACTGCTTCTGGTACTCTGGCTCTCGTTTAAGCTTTCTTTCGAGAGCTAGCGGTCTCTTTGTTGCCATGTCTTTGCTTTACAAGAAATATACGTCATCATACTTCCAGAGCAACCCCGTCTGAAAGCCACTAACGTCGCGTGGTTTGTTCAAGCAGTTGTCCTGACCTTTTAATTTTATGCCCTTCAACATGATTCTTCACTTTATGCATGCACATCTCTGAGTTAGTGATGTAGTCAAGCACCATCCGGTCTTGAGGTTGTCACTAGCCCCATTTACTGAATGCATTTTGATCATTCTTCAGTCCAGTTTCGCTGTCACATTTGCCATAGACAAGCTATCCCAGCTTAGTGTCCGCTACCGCCGAACCATTCCAGCCCATTGATCGCGTTATCTTCGGCAAGCATAAATGCACGTTATCCAGACCAATTAAGAGTTGCATCCATATAATCTTCTACTGGAATGGATTTTAGGTAACAATAAGTGAGTTTTAACGTAGACATGTTTACTGTCTGTCTTGGCAACTGTAAGTTCTTTATCGTATTTAAATGGTGGACCTTGTTATTGATATGACCTGATATATCAACCGTCAATCTGGTTTTTGATTACCTTCTTATTGCCAAACCATTGTAGAGTTATGCTGTCCTTTGGTCCTTTTAACTCCAACTCTTGAGTTAAACGCTCACTCATTAGTGAGACATCATTCCATTAAAAATTCCATTTTCTGCGTTGGGTGATTTTACCTTCGTTTTATGCAACAGCTTGTGCAACCGTTTCTGGCAGCTTCCCTTATCGCATTTATGGCGGGTCTTACGGTCCCGGGTGGTGTGGCCGTACTTTAAACAGTTAAAACAGAGTTTGTTAGTTTTCACAACCTTCCACCTTACATCGCACTCCATCTGGATAAAAGTGTTGCATTTTTTGACATTATGTTGTTCCATACATACACAGCACTTCTTCGTATTATTATTTTCAACCTCATTAGCATGAAAGAATCTATTTTTCTTTCTTACTTTTGCCATTGTGTGATCAGTGACTAGTCCTGCGTCCTGTATATCTTCAGCTAATTGCTGCAGCCACACGCTGAAATCATTAATTTTTTGAGTCCCGTTAAGCGTTCTTGAGTATCGTGCCCGCTCAAGCCTTTGTTGTGCTGGTTGTTTCAGCAAGAGTTCTTCCATTAGAGTCGGATTTGCCATGGTTGTCGGGCATCCGTAGCTTCCTAAAATGACGCCAAGTGTTGCACCTTTGTTTTGAAATCAATTAATTGATCCAACTTGCCTCCTTGAATGTTAACAATTTCCTGTATGCGCAGTATTTGACTTTTTATTAACCTTTCGGGCCTACCGTAATTCTGCTCCAGGAATTGCATGATGTTTGCTACGTTCCCGCTATGAAAAAGCAGACGTTTGACTGTTTCCATTTCTTTGCCTTTGATTGCCTTCTGCTGACGCATTAAATTTTGCCTTTCGCTGAATGCATATTCCTTAATGGTCATGGTAAACGTTTCTTTGAACGTTGGCCACGCTTCTGGTGTGTCGTTAAGTTCCGGGAGATCATACAGTGAGCGTGTTCTTGCGAGATGCTGTCGGAGGACCGATTGGCGTTGATGGCGCGTCTGGTACCTGAGCTGTTAGTGCATTACTGGCTGCACCCGCCATTCATTCATTCATTCATTCTTACAATTTCCATACGACATTTTTGCATCTGCTTGTTATTCTCATGCTGAATTTCCAGCATACCACGCATCATTTTAGACATCACCTGTGTGACGTCTGACATCGGCCCACCAGGCGACAATTTGCCTTCGTCGCTGTCGCACTCGTCAACTGGCGACCCATCTGTGTTTTTTGTACTCATTTTGTTTGTGATCTTGTATGCTTCATCAAACAGATAAACCTTTCCCAACCAACAATTAATTGGCAGTTACCTAATTCTGTGCCTTTTCTGTATTGTATTTATGTATACAAGCGATCACGCTACACATACACACCCATACACGAACTGGCTATTTCACCACAAATCGCAATTTATCCGCTACTCCAAATTCCCGTCAAGGGAAGCGAAATAAAACTTGTTGAGCCGAATTCTTTACAAAATTAATACCAGTGTAGAAAAGTAGTAACGCCAAAAACAATAGTTTACGAATACTACGATAAAAGTGTATTTTATATCCTGGGAAATTACAGAATTTACATTTGTTTCAAATATAATATGTATACGTGCGCTTCGTTTGTCTATTTACTCTCGAGTGGTCGTTTTCGTTGGAGTGTTACCATATATGTGATGAAATTAAAATACTAGGTTTCTTAAAATAATCTTTTTTTATCGATATTCAAATTCAAAATATTTCGTTATTAAATATTACTTGCGGACTCATCGCAACACTCTCCATTTTTAAAATTGAAAACTTTTCTAATACTTCGGATGCTTCTATGTCAACTAAATATATGCCTATACTCTCTGACTTGAATGGCTCTGCGTAAAAGCTTCTAATGTTTAAAAATCTCCTTCCTATAATTAACCCACCTAAATTGTCCTGAAAAGTATAAATGATAAATGGAAAATTTCCTATTAAATAACATTAATTGTCTGGTCTTTTCACGCTAAATGTGACATCTTTGAAAAACGTGTCCCTAAATAGTTTTCCATTTTCTTGCCTCTGAGGAGCTACACATCTATCTTCAATAACTTTCCTATGAACCTTTTCTAAGATTTGTGTTGGCTTGCGGACAAATCGCTTAGGAGTAGCAAAAATTTATAATACTGATTGCTATTCAAAGTATCTTTAAATACCACAATTCCTGTATATAAAGGAAATTCTCTGAACTCAGTGGATTTCCAATTTGGAAGTTCATGCAATCAAGTGGAACTTGCGAAACCATTAAAATATCAAGTCTTTCAAAAAGAGATAGGGGTATTTTCTATTGTGCTATATATTAACACTGAATTAATTTTTGTTGCTACTTGAAGGCATTTATCTTGCAGGCGCATCACAAACAATAGATTTACTTTGTATTTCTACAGTTTTATCACAATACCAGTTGATTTTATTTTTGCAAGCTCACAAGCGAACTTGCTTAAACTTGCATCACAGCTAAGGGGCTTGCTTTTACCTAAAAATACTCCTATAAATACCGGTCAGTTCTCAATATTATGAAGCCTTATTAAAATATTATGAAAATCTTTTGAATAATGGAAGACTGTCAATATTAATATCAATGCCGACATTTTGGTTATCTGTTCAGCTAAGCCAATATGTAAATATGACCCGCCGTCTATTTGAGAAATGTTGGGCTCTGCACTGGCTGTGAACTTATAAAATGGTCTAACGTTTAAATGCTCTTTATTTAAAATTTTAACCAGCTTAACACAATGTTTACGCAATGGTTTTTTTTTAATAAACCATTATGTAAGTTTTATATTCAGCTGTGTGCCACTAAATAAACTTAAATCAATTCTAGCTCTAGTAACCTGTGGCTTAGCGTCAACGGCGTTGGCAGTGGCGTCGCTGCTGATGTCCTTGGCCCTTTGGGCAATTCTTCTTGGAGTTTTCGGCGGTTGCTGATCGGCGTGTGATGGAAATGATACAGACCAAGTCCGCATTTTGCACCACTTCTTATGAGGTGTTGCAATGCCTCTTATTAGTTCTGTATGAATATATTTGATATAATCAGAAGAAGGGTATGTTATTGAATATGAGGTTGTATTCCCTGGGGTCATTGCTGTTACTTCGATGTTGCTAAACTCTTGTTTATTAATGAACACGGTTTCGTTCCAGCAATTTATAATTTAGGTGCCTCTCGCACGTTTTTCTTCCTGTTGCCATTTAATCGTTGAAGTCGTTCACCAATATAAGTCCATCGTCGATTTCTTCGATATCCGGGATATGGTCTTGCATTACTAAAGCCACAGAGCGCTTGTTTTCAACTAACTATCTTAGGTATACAGTTATTAGTGGTTAACCAATTTTTTGTTACAAATATAAATATTATTACATCTTTTACAATTGTTGCTTATGCCATAAATTGTTTTATTGCAATGAAATAGTTCGGTGAATTCTAAGTTTATAATGTTATTATGTCTTACTACTGACTTTATGTTCGTGTTTTTACATACTGTTTCTTCTAAGTTTGGAATTTTAAAAATATAAAACAAAGTTGTTCCATTATGCAAAATGGATATATCTGAGAATTCTTGCACTTCTTCTATATTTAAATTTGCCATGTTGCTTTCATTAATATCAGTAATAGTAATCTGAAATTTTTATATGTTTTGATACTCGTCCACAAAGTGAAACTAGTATATTGGGATTATGCAATGCTGTCCATCTGTCTTTCCGTCCGTCCGTCCGTCCGTATGTACGCATTTTTTCACCGCTATTGCAGCTAGAGACTTGAAATGATAAATACTCGTATATAGCCGTGTCAGATAAAGTGTTAAGGATTTGGGGCTGCGCGCAATGACGGCGTGGCAAACCGATAACACCTTAAATCGCTAATCGATAAAGTCCAGAATTTTAAAGCTACACTCACCAAACTTGGTATGTAGATAGCTGACCTTGGTAACCCGGCCACGCCCACTGTAATGCCCCCCAGCGCCCGCCCTAAAATATCGGATATACATATATCTCCCATATTTTGAGCTCGAGTCACCAAATTTTGCGTATATAATGCAGGAATGCTCCCTCGAACATCACATTTGGTGTAGCCACACCCCCTCCCGCCATATGATCGCAAAAACCGCTCCAACCCCTCGCTTGTTCTGGGATAGCACAGTACCAGTAGAAAGTTAGATGCATCTGTTGTGAGATGAAATTCTTTGCTGAAATCTGGGTAATGGAGTGTTATCTCAATTGAAACCAAGGCGTTTTTGATTTTGTTGAAAGCTTCGATTACCTCTTCATTGAGGTTAATAGGCTTCTTTTGTTGACTGGTTTTTCGGCACGCGTCCATCTTCCCCTCTTAAAATAGAGGTAAGGGGCTTTGCCATATAGCGAAGTCTTTTAAAAATCGTCTATAGTATCTGGCAAGTCCACTAAAAGATCTTAAATCTTTGAGTGTTTTTGGGTATGGGTATTTTCCTATTGTCTCGTTTTTTTGGGGTTGGTTTCTATACCTCTATCTGAGCCAAATCCTAGAAATTCTACCCTATTTTTGAAGAACTCGCATTTATCCAACTGACACTTCATGTTGACTTTCTGTTGAGTTGTGAATATTGCATCAAGGAGACGAGCATGCGATTCATTATCTTTGCTGAAGATAATGACATCGTCAATGTAAATGAAACATATTTTTCCGATATGCTCACGGATCATTGTGTCCTCCAAAAGTTTTTTTTTATCTGTTTGTGTACTTCGTCCTTCAATGACATTGTTAATTGGTAAAATTTTGAATACATTAGGGAATGGTTTCCGTGCCTTTATCTGAGACAAATCCTAGAAATTCTACTGTATTTTTGAAGAACTCGAATTTATCTACTGACACTTTATGTTGGCTTCCTGTTGTTGTGATTATTGCATCGAGGTGACGAGCATGCGATTCATTAGCTTTGCTGAAGATAATGATATCGTCAATGTAAATGAAACCTATTTTTCCGATGTGCTCACGGAGTATATCGTCAAGGGCTCTCTGAAAAATTGATGGTGCATTCTTTAGTCCAAAGGGGAGTCTTATAAACTCATATTTTCCGTTATTAAAGGAGAAAGCTGTCTTCTGTATGTCTGATTATTTAAGAGGGATTTGGTGAAATCCGCTTTTAAGATCTAAGACAGAAAATAGTTTGTTGATACCCAGATGTGCTAATACCTCGTTAATTTCAGGTGTTGGGTATTTATCTGCAGTGTTTTTTTTTAGTTTTCTGTAATGAATAACCATGCGATACTTCCATTGGCCAGAAGCATCTAATTTTTGGGGACAATCCATACAGGTGAATTGTATGGGGATCGTTAGGCCCGGATTATTCCGTCCTGCAAAACTTCTTTTATCTGTTTGTGTACTTCGTTCTTCAATGACATTGGCAATTGGTAAAATTCTTAATAAATTGGGGAATCTGTTTTGGTTCGGATTTCTGCTTTGACCTCAGGCGTATAGGTCAGTTTTTCATCAGAATTGGCAAAGAGGCTTTAATGCGTCTTGACCAATTGATTTAGGGTGTTTCTCTGTTCATTTGTTATGTGATCTGTCCGTGGTACTACAATTTAACTGCTTCGATTTTTTTCTGTCTCATGAGTATGAAAACGTTTTGTTTTTTTATTAATGGAAATTTTGCTGATTTGTATTACAGCATCTAATTCTTTTAACCTATCATTGCCTATTATTGCGTCAAATGTTTTTAATGTGTGTAAAAGAGAAAATATACCCATTATATCCTGCCTATTAAAAAGATGAGCGAATGGTGAGTGATTTTAATATTTCCACAGACTTTAACTGTGAAATTTGGTCGGGTTATGGTATGTCTGTGTGAGGTTGGGAATGAGATGTAGAACTTGTAATCTGTTTCGTTAGCTTTATATAAATTTATTGGTGCTTCTATGCTTGCTATTAAGTTGTGGCTTGAACTATCTGCACTGTGCTGGATGGATGTTACTGACGCGTTGTTATTGATTACAGGAATTCGTGATGGCGCATCGGCTACAATATTGTCTCTACCTGGCTTATAGAGGAGTTCATAGTTGTACTCTTCCAGGTATGCTTTCCACCTTTTAATTCTTGTGTTGCCGTTCAAACTGCTAAGACAGTGGGTTAGGGGTTGGACGTCGGTGTATATTTTTACTTTTGTTTTACCGTACTGGTCATTTTTTATAACTTTTAAAGCCCAAATTATTGCTAACATTTTCCTTTCATTGCTGGCGTAGAACTCATCTGTTATAGAGAGTGTTGTCGAGAGAAGATAAATGGGTTTATTCTAGAATAGAACAGCGTGAATAGAAAAGTTAGATGAATCTGTTGTGAGATGAAATTCTTTGCTGAAATCTGGGTAATGGAGTATTATCTCACTTGGAAGCAAGGCGTTTTTGATTTTGTTGAAAGCTTCGATTACCTCTTCATTGAAGTTAATAAGCTTTTTTGCTGATTGGTTTTTAAACACGCGTCCATCCCGTCTTAAAAAAAAGGTAAGGGGCTTTGCCAACATAGCGAAAAATCTCCTATAGTAGCTGGCAAGTCCAATAAAAGATCTTAAATCTTTGAGTGTTTTTGGGTATGGGTATTTTCCTATTGTCTCGATCTTTTTGGGGTTGGTTTCTGTGTCTTTGTCTGAGACAAATCCTAGAAATTCTACTGTATTTTTGAAGATCTTGAAGATCTCCAACAGACACTTCATACTGGCTTCCTATAGACTGAATATTGCGTGAAGATTGCGTTGAGGTAAAGAGAATGCGATTCATTATCTTTGCTGAAGATAATGATATCGTCAATGTAAATGAAACATATTTTTCCGATATGCTCACGGTGAATAGATATTTGGGTTCCCAGCGCTTGTTTGCTGGTTTTATTCAAAGCCATGTTGGTGCGAAAGCTTTGGTTCTCTAATTTTAGCAATAGTGAAGAGCCTTAGGTAGATCTGCTGGTTCCTTTATTTCGGCGAACCTGCCTCAGCTGCGTAGACCGTGAGTATGCGATCTACACTCTTTTTTCATGAACTGAATTCTGCTGGGTTACCAGAAAATTCTTGGAGGCTTTTAAATATGTCTGATACACTGTCTAAATCGTTCAAATTCTGATTGTCGGTTATTCTTTGGTCGTCTACATCGTTGAACTCCCTAGAAGGGTTGACTATTTGCCTTACTAATGTCGGCAATTATTATGCCAAAATTTGGCTAACCGTGGCTTCTATAAACCGCGTTGTTAGCCATGTTTCTATTTTGTACGTGCTCGTTCTGTCTGTGAAGGTGTCGTTGGTGTTGTCTATTTATAATATGTTCGCTTAACAGTGGTTGTTTTAATAAAGTTGTTTTCGTTAGGCATAAACCAAGAGATATTACTTATATTGTATAATTCAAGAGATTTTTAAATTGCTTAAAACTATTGTTCGTTTTTTATTATTCTATATATAGTTTCTTTAAAAGTTTTTCATTTGTTATTGTTTTTCTATTTTTGAAAACCAGTGGTTAATTTTTTCCTTCTACCTTCTTAGGAATCGCAAAGTTGGAATTTTGTTATACTACGTTCGTAGTTTTTTTATATTTTGTTACCATTTTACACTTGTTTATGTATTGTTGTTTTAAATTATTTTCTTTAATGTATTTTTTTTATTATTTAAATAGCTTCGTTGTTGTTTTTATTATCTTTAAAATTTTGTTAATGTTTCTCACTAAATCTAAATTACATTACTATTGTTGATGTGGCAACCTCTCCCGCCAGTCCGGATGTTATCCTGCTTGAAACTTTTGGAATCTACTGGGGATCCTGTGACCAGTCACCGTTGAGAGTACCCAGTGGACGGACTTTCCAGGGTGTGTTGTCCACCGATGGGCAAATAAACAATTAAATTCCAAATGCCTTCAGCAAACTTAACCGTCGTCGAATTTAACCGGCGAGAGTTGCACTGGTTATGAAGTGCGCTTTTAACCGACAATCGCGCACGGAGAATAGTTTTGTTCTTTTATAACGCGTGTCGGTCCCTGATCTGGCGCCAGTTAATTTCAATCTTTATTATTTATTAAAGACACATCTTCCTTTATTTATTGTCAATTTGCAACTGAATAGACTTAAGTCAAGTATATCCCTAGTAACCTGTGGCTTGACAGTAGCGGCGTTGGCAGTGGCGTAGCTGCTGATGTCGGTGGTCCGTTGAGCTATTCTTTTTGGAATTTTCGGCGGTTGCCGATCGGCGCGTGGAGGAAATGGCACAGACACAAAGTCAGCGTTTTGCAGCACTTCTTATGAGATGTTGCAATGCTTCTTATTGGGTCTGTACTAATATATTTGTTGTTAACTTATATAAGTAAAATTTACAAATGTTTTTAAATTGCTAAAATAAGATTTATAAAAATTAACACTTTATTAAGTCCAATAGGACTATTCTTGTTTGATTACAATTTCAGACTAATTCAACTTAGCTAATAAGAACCCTAAGAGAGCTTGACAGCGACGTTGGCAGAGGCAGCGGCGACGTTGCGACATTTCTGGAGCACCTGACTTGTTGCCAAATGTTCCACGACTTTTGGCAATTGGGTTGCGCGTGCGGGAAGTTGTCCAGACGCCGGGCTCAGCAATATTGGGGCTACTGTACCTGACGGCCGGATGTTGTTACAGTTGCAGTTTTGAAGCTTTTGAATATTTTCGTTCTTAACTCTTCCCCCTAAGATTTACACTTGTCCTCAAGTGTATTAAAAAATGGTATGTTGTTAAATTGTGTATTTGGCGGCTGGTATATGGTTGCTGGGAGAGTCGGTGTTACCTTGGGTATTTCGGGTTTGATGTTCCCAAGTTGTAGGTTTATTGTCTTCTTTCTACCCTTACACCAATGAAAAGTGAGCATTGGGATAGCTAGAGATGCTATTGATGCGATGAATGCTATCCTGTTTACAGATGAGTGGGTTTGGAGTTTCTGCAGTTTTTGAGTGTTGTCTATATGGAGCCTTTGTAGCGTTTTCAGTGATAAAATTCGTACGCGTTTTATCTCTACGGGAGCTATCTGGGTGAGCGGTATACCAGAAGTTAATCAAGTAGGTTCCCTTTATCTGCTTCGCGTTGTCTGGCCAGGTTAGGGTGCCATTGAAGTCGTTAGCTAAGATGATTCCCTCGTCGATCCCCTCCAGTGGGGATATATGGTCCGCGTTGGTGAATTCACACATTGCCTGCTCTCCTCGAAGTAATTTTGGAAAACAACTATTCTGACTTAAATTTTCTATCTTATATTTATTACAGATTTTTATATTGTAGAGATCTTACATTGACCTTTAACACCAAACATTTCTTTGTTACTTTTTTGTTGTTTTGTCTTCAAATATTTCGCTTGCCGGTAAGTTAACAATGCCATTAGCCTTAATTATAGGTTTTATTACATAGTTTTGAAACTTGTTGTTTCTAAGTTCGGTATCTTGATTAAATATATGAGTGTCGTTCCATTGTGTAAAATGGAGACATCTGAGAACTCTAAAATTTCTTCGGTAGTTAATGGTGGCATATGGCCATTTTTAAATTGGGTAATTATTGTCTTTATTTCATTTTCACTTAACAGGAATGCGTTGATCATGTTTAATTTCGCCCATTCTATGGCGTATTTTATATTAACAACTTCTTCTTTAAAAAGCCGAACTTGATTCTGAAAACTAATGGCCAATTCGTTACTTAAAAGTGAGTCTCTTTTATTGAGTTTGCAACATCGTTAGAAATTTTGGTCCCTTTATTTAATCTGTCTTCTAGTTGTCTATTGATTATTACCTGCTTGTTATTGTTGGTCGTACGTTTGTCTATACTACCTATTATTAAAACTAAGTCGTTATGATCGGGGATATCTGCCACAAAAAGTTCCAAGATATGCCAAGAATGTTAATTGCTGTACTTTATCGGGAGTCTTAAAAATTACAAACGTCTGCGATATTTTGTGCTGTATGGTATGATATAGGTTATTGTATTTCAGAAAAACTTTGGTATCGTTGGATCGTATTTTGCCGATTTCATTATAAATGGTCTCTGTCTGTCCATCGGTATGATTGGTTATTGTAACAGTTGCCTTGGTTAAGCACATCAGCATCCTGTAGTTGATATTTAAGATTTAATATGACTCTTGTGTACTGTATGTCCTGACTCTGTTAGTAGATGATATGTAAAACTTTGGGTTTCCTTCGGTTATTGTGGTCTATTAGGTCTTCGGTCGGTTTACGTCTCAGTTGTTCTATGTTGTCCAGCCTTGCCTGTTCGTATTGCGTGGGGTCAGTGGTGACTCTTCAAGTGACCTTTTCTTTGTTACTGAATGGGTAGAGTAGTTATACTCATAAACGGCTATATCTAGAAGTTCTTCGAAGTTCCTATGAATTTGATCTCTTTTCAAGCATATCTTTATTTCAGAGAGTGTTGAATGAAATCGTTCAATCTGTCCATTAACTGTACTTTTATAACGGGAGTTGTATGGAGACCTTGATGGTCTGATTATACCGTCGTTTGGGAGTTCGGAGACCTGTTTGTTTATCTCATCTTTCAAGCTCATAGGATACTGATAGAACTTTAAGTAGACTGGTGTGTAAGGAAGTTCGAATTTCTGCCTTCACATTGGTTGTTTAGGTCAGTTGTTTGGCTCTGCGAATTAATATGGATATCTTTGAAGAAGTTCATTTAATCTGTCACTCTAAAATGTATTTAAATGCTCGGTTCTCGGTACTTACCGCCTCAAATTTCTCTTCTTTGATGTGCACTTGAATTTTGTTTCTTATTGTCACGACTTTTTTGCTTACTTTAATTTCAGCATTTTGCTCTTTCAAGCTGTCGTTGCCCAGAATGGCATAAAATGACTTTATAGTCGGCAGCAAGAAGAACTTGACGTTTATTTCGGGATGGTTGAAGAAGTTGGCTTTTTTATTTTGATTCGGTATTGGATTAGTGACGAACTTGCGTTGAATATAGTTTCTGTTTGATCCTGTATCTATTAATATTTTTAAAACTTTTCCATTCCCCAGCTTGTATTCGAAGTATGAAAGCGAGGAATGCTCTATTCTAAAAAATTCATTGCAGAGTTGTCGTACTGAGTGGTTTCGTCGTAGTCACATCCATTAACATATTCTTCTAATGTTTCGTCTTGAGTCCCGTCTCATTAGTTCATTTAGTTCGCTGTCGTCAGTTTGAATGTTGAAGTTTCGTTGTCTCTTTTGTGCGTCGGGAATTGGGCCTGGAGGTCTTTTCCCTAACTCAAATTTTGCCCTATTCATATAGGTCACCACTTTTGATCTAATGATTGCGGTCTTGGTAGGGGTTTCGGCGCTATTGGCCTGGGTGGAGCGAATTGTTGCTGTCGGTTTTGGTTTGTGTCATATTGTTGTGGCATAGCGTATTGTCCCTGTCGTCCAAAGTTGTTGTAGTTCTGAGGCTCTGCGATTTGTTGATATTGGATGGGACGATTTCTGGGAGAAACCTGTGGAGGCTGTCAGAAACCTGAGTTAACGAATTGCATGTTTCGAGGAGCTGGTATTGGTTTGGCATTGGTGCATTGGTTATTGGCCTGTCCCAGAGTCACCGCATGCATGGTGTGATATTTTTGATTTTCCATATTCAGACATATGTTCAATGCCGAAGGAAGATCTCTTCGCACGTGTGCGCACTGAAGATACGTGGTCGATCTCGGCGCAGGCCATATACAAATGTATCTGTGGCTTTGTCGCGGTATATCTTCTTTAACAATCGATGAGCTTCAGCATCCAAATCCATGCAGTTCACCTTGTTCAAAAGAAGAGACAGGTGTTGATATACCACCTGATGAAATTCTTCGACCGTTTGATTACCCTGAGACAACATTATCATCTGATACTCTAGAGTACCAAGATCACGCTTGCCTCCCTAATGCATCTTCAAGCACTTAGCCATTGCTCTCCAATTTAATGGAACGCTATATGCTTCTAGTGCCGTGTCCGCGTTACCAGTGATTTTGCTCCTAATCGAGTGAAGAATACCAAAATATCTTGAGGTACCAACTTCCCCTGCGTAGGCTTCCATTAGGTGGTCGACTCTCTTTTTCCAAGAGCTGAACTCCGCTGGATTCCCAGAAAATTCTCTTAGACATTTTACTACATCTGGGATTATGTCGAGTCCTCTTAAGTTTGTACGATGTTCTTCAAGGATCTCTTGATCTATTGCATTGCTAAAGTCATGTTCTGGGTTGTTCAAAGCTTCCACTATTTTGGGGGCTTGATGCGCTATCATTTGTCCCACTAGCTCGGTAGTTTATGTAAAGTTGCCATGTTTCTGTTCTGTTGTTGTTCTACTTGTCTTTGTGCTTGTCTTTCGTTAGCCAAATTGCGTGGGTTCAAAATGGGAGTTCGAATCAAATTATTAGGATTGGCCATAAATTTTCGAGATATAGAAAATCGTTTTATATTGTTAGAAATATCAATTTGTTTGTTTAAAATGTTTGTATAAAATGATTGATTAAAATGTTTGTATAAAATGTTGATTTAAAGTATTAGTGATATCCTTAAGTAACTAGTACAAAAATAATAAGAAAAATTTAAAATAATTATATTTTGAAAACCAGTAGCCGGTTTTTCCTTCTAGCTTGGAGGGTCCCTTGATTTTGGGAATCGCAAGATTGGATATTTTTATACCACTCTTGGAATAGTTATATTTCTTTTGTTATCGTTTTACGGTGTTTGATTCAATATCTGTTCTTGACAAATTTTCTTTGCTCTCGGCAAGATTTTAGTTTGGTGTTTTCTTCTTTTAAATGTTTTGATTTGTTTGTTTTAGCAAGTTTTATTTTGATTTGATCTTGGTATTTGAAAACTTAAAACTAGCTTACATAAGATTAATGGATGCGGCTACTCCTCCAGACGGTCCGGAGTTCATCCTATTTCAAGTTTCAACTGGGGATCCTGCGTTCTGGGAACGGAGTCTACAGAACTGTATTCCACCGATGGACAGTGATCAATTAAGATCCATGTTCAACTCTTTTTTTATTTAACTCAAATTAGAACAAATTAGAAGAAAATATAATTTCACATCTGGCCCTAAAAAGCTATGTGACTTTATCAGTGGTTTTCGGCTGCGTTGCTCCAGGTTGCCAAATATTGTGCGCGACGTCGGCTGCGCCAATTCTGATTGGCAGGTGTAGGCCAGGACATCGGCTGATCTGCTGTTGATAGCTGATTGCTGCATTGTGTAACTCAAATGCACTTGGTGAATTTTTGGGAATTAACTGCATTGATGGGAACGGAATTCTTTGGCAACTGGGCGTATTAAACTCAGCGTGTGTGTTACTAGATGGTGGTCGAACAGGTAACAGATGATGTCCTTGGTGATCAAGGAGTTGAAGGATTTTTCAGAAGTGTGTTTTTTGAGTTTTTATTCAATGACTATAGTCTTTTTTCTTTGGAGTGAAAATAAACTTGTTGGTTTGAATGTTGAACACAGAGTGGCTTTCAATTATTCGAATAATCTTATGCTCAGCTAATGTTTACAATGGTATTCTGAATGTTTCTCAACATGAGTCTGGAATTATGCTGTCTTAGCTGTTCTTGAGTGGTTGGGCTCAGACACATCCTCTTAAAGTGTTTAGTCAGACATTTGATATATTGCATGTACAATATTGTCACTGTTGTCCAATTCTCTTTTAAGTGGTTAGTGAGAGACGAGGGGTACGGGGGTTATAATGCTCTCCGCTTCTTGGTGATCGACTCTGCGATACCCTCGCTGGGAGATACGGTAACTCGTGCAGGAAATGAGAACTCGAGTGAAAATGTTATAATTCTTATCTTTCCCTCTCTAATTTATGCTTGCGAACTCTAGATGTAGAAAATGTTATTCAACTCGAAGTTCGGTGGTAAGACGAACGCGATGCCCCTTATTGCTATGCCCGGCATAGACCCAATTGCAGTGTTATATTCTTCTGCTTTCGATTATAAATGCGATGCCAAAGAGCGTCAGCAGAGTGATGATGTTGTCCATGGAATGGAATGGGCCTTTATGAATTGAACTGTCCTTTATTGTTAAGGTACAATACCTCCAGTGCTTCCAGGGATAAGATCCTCAATCGTTCGGCTCCGTTAGGAGTAAACTGCACGAGAAATGCTCCCTGTTTCTTAACGATTTGCTTCAGGTTGCAGACTCGTTTGACGATTGTATTAAGTAGGTGCCCTCCAAATGCATTTCTGTGCCAATCCAGGTAAAGTTGCCGCTGTAATCGTTCAATAAAATAATACCCGCCCTCGATTTCTTCCACCTCTATTATATAAGTTAATTTCCACTTTGTTTAAAAGACGAAAAAAATATTTTTTTGGAAAACAAGTCTTCACTTATTTATTGTTAATGTGCAACTGAATAAGCT
>SCDS01001135.1:49306-61479 GCA_004149465.1 Drosophila nigromelanica | reverse complement strand
TATTAGCAATATTTAATAAACAAAATGCATTTAGTGAAATTATGGAGATATAGATTCTAGAAACACGCAGAAACATGCACCTATATTTTCGGCAGCGGATTATTTGTTTTAGTTAAGGGGCTGGGCGTCAATCACATTCATACACACGCACACACATACACGAACGCACATGAAACAGTACTTGTGGACGCATTGCTGTGTGAGCCGTGTGCATACATAGGCAAATTTACAAATAAATTTCCCAAATGTGACAAGGACATTTGCATTGAAATTCTAATACCAAAACACGCAAACACATGCCTGCATAGACTGAAATTTGTGTGTTCGCGCGCGTGTGTGTGTGTGTGTGTATGTGTATGTGTGTGTGTGTATGGGAGGCAACAACATTTTGTTGGCGCTGTACACAAAAGCAAAGCCAGCGTTGAGGCCACATGTGGCAGGCACCCGCTTTGAGAGTGGGGAGCGGTAAGTTCTCAGCAAATGTTTGTTGCAGTTTATTTGCGCATGTAATTGAGGTCGTAAGCAACAAGCCAGACACACACACACAGACACAGAAATAATCAGACATAGACAGGCCGTTGGTACAACACGGGCGCAATTGATATGCAGCCTCATCCACTATGTGGTAACTGTAATGGAAAAGTCCCTAAGTGCGTAATCCTGGACGGAGACTGCACCGTTACAAGGAACTGGCCACATTTTAATTTTAATTTCAGTTTGACATTCACTTAATTATTGTACTTCAAAATTGAACCAATTACCCAAAAGTAATTTGACTAAACGCGTGTCAGTAATTTTTAATGCTTCATAACTCAAACAAGCGCTTTGAATTGTTAATTGTTTACCTCAGTTTACCTTTAGACTAGACTCTGCCAGAATATACCCTTTGCCAAGGAATAAAGCAGCTCAATATAAACTAATTTGAATGTAACTAGATTTATCTCACCTTGGTATATGGAACAGAGATTGAAAGTGCTTGATCCTGTTTTCCTCTTATGCGTCTACGTGTGCTTTAAATGACATAAGAATACTCCACGTGTTGCAAAAAAGGCATTGAAATGGGTCATCAACCTGAGCTAGCTCGACCTTCATCAATATCATCAGAATAAGACACAAAGTAGACGCAGAAAAGGGAATCACAATTGGTTAATCCACCTATTTCATAGAATGCTGAAAAAGTCAGTCATGGCTATTCCGATTGTACACTTAATGGAATTTTGGTTGTCCCAATTAATGTATTACATTCTGTTCAATTGTTAACGTAAATAGTGAACATAGATATCAGATAAAATAAAAAACTCAACCCCAGGCAAACTCATGCACATTTTAATCTAACAGTTAATTACCAGGAAGATTGCTTTAGGGATGCGCGGAATAATTGTAAGCCATACAGTTATTTATTTATATAAAGTATATTAACATAATACACGATTACAGTTGACGGATTTGAAAGTTATCCACACATTGCAAATAAACTAACAAACAAATTTAAATGATTCTCAGTTAAAATTAAAATCGTATTCAAACTAAAATTCTGGTCCTAACATATGAATCAACTTAACCAGCTTTCACTGTACATACTATATTTAAATATTATATGGAAGAACATTTTGTATAACAACGTTTTTTAGCTTGCCATTTTAATTGAAAAATTAATGGAAAGTTGTACGGCTTGTTGCATACTTTTTTGTCCATCATTTAATTAGACAACGGAAATGAACAGTTTAATTAATTTTTTTAGGCATATGGTAAACAGTCCATCGAGTTACTGTCTGGCCAGTTTATTTGACACAGAGATAGTATTAATAATTAATATAATAAAAGCCAGCGTACTGCTGAACTCTTCCCATAGTCAAGTCTCCAACCCACAAACAGCCGCCCATTTTTTCTAGCATTTAATGGCTCAGGCGGGACCGGGCGATATTGGGTTAGTATCACACCTGGCAATTGTTGAGCCGGCGTCTGTTGCTAATCACATGCAACACGCGAGCGTATTACAAAATTTTTTGTTGCCAACCCTTGGGTGCTTTGGGCTGAGCCGGACAAACATTGCGACAATGGCAACATTAAATATGTATGCACAAATATCAATCGAAGCAGCGTGCGCTGTAAACAACAAATTTATTATAATGAAAAGCAAACGTTGTATTTGAACGCGTCGAGGGAAAATGTGCGCAAATAAACCAATACAAACATCAGGCAACAGGCGACACACAGCGATAAGAAAAACATTCATCACATGAACATTAATAAAGTGCCCCGGCCAAAAATTAATTGAATTTAAATATTTAAGGCACTTGTAATAAAATTCCTTTGTTTTTCAGAATTCACAAATTGTCTTTAAATTTATTTTGACGGGCATCTCACACGTTTTCTCTGAGTGTATTCAAATAAGTTAGATCTCTTTAATTGTCCCGTGTTGTATTATTTAAAACGGACCATCACAAGTGCACAAGTATAAATGTATAGTTATATTTAAAGGCTTTTATATAAACCGGAATTGTGATGTACTTAGTAATATATATATATATTTTTCTTTTCATTGTAAAGTTTTTTCCTTTTTCAAAACTGCAATATACAAAAATTTTGTAAAATTAAAATAACAAATATATAAATAGATCCCATCGACAATTTGTTAGAGTAGATTGGGCAACTAAAATTATAGTTAAAAGTTTGAATACAATACATGTTCGAACTGTTACAAATTAAAACAACATAAAACAGTAAAGAAAACATGTTAAAGTCCAATGTTAACATTACAATAATTCGTTTTTTGTATTTTTTATGACTTCTCGTGCAAGTTATGTTGCAAATGCATGTTGTGAATGGTAACTTTAATTGAGTAGATAATAGAAAACATTTTATTTTTTACATTTTTATATTTCAGCTAAATTTTTTAACATTTGTTTTTTTAAATGTTGTCTGTTATAAGTAAAAATCTGATTTAAAATAATTCTTGGGATTATGCCATATTAAACCACTTTTAAGTTTTTATCTTTTATCTACTATTCATTACATATATGATGTGTTCTAAGATGGCATGAATACTGCAATGGGTGTAGCTTTTCCAGTTTCTGGCATTCGCTCTCTTTTGCCAGCTGACACATGAAGCGCATGAATTTGAAAATATTTATAGCACACTTTTTGGCGCACGCTTCCTTTTGTGGTCTGGACTGAGGCATGCAGCCCCCTTGACAGATACTGGCAATAGACTACTCTAAGTGTAGTTTAATTAAAGCTGGCTGGCATTGTTATGCCATGCACGACACAAGCGTCGACCTCAACGTCGATGTCAACGCTGGCGTTGATTTATGTAACGCGCGCGTTTTGCGCGCTGGCAAAGACGCGCTGAAGCCGCGTGATAATCAAATGTCATTCCTGGCATGCCAGTCCAGGCTGAGCTGAGTGAAAACGGGCGCCCATTGGTGCCATATAATACACACGACAAGTGCTTAATTTATTTTACATTAAAGCCTCATTTATCTTGCCTTATCGTCTGTGCAACAACGTTGAAGATTTACTTGGCCCACCACACGAGGCAGCAGGCAGCAAAAAAAAAAAATAGAACAAAAAATAACAGCAAACCAAAACAAAAAAAGAGCCCGTGCAACAAAACGCTTTCGAGCATTTGTGTGTTTCTCCGTACGACACGCCCCTAATTTATGTGCCTTCACTTGCAAGCGCCCTTTGTTACGCCCTTTTTTGTGGTTGCCTCTGGTTGCCCTTAAACGAGTGGTGTTGTACATTGTTGTTGCCGTTGTTGTTGTTGTTGTTGTTGTTACTATTCCTGTTGCTATGTCAATGTCCTGAGCCTGCATCAGCGTATGTGGCTTTTATTAATTGCAACGCCTCAACCAAAATTGTTTGCCATTTTTGTTTTGTGTTTTTGCGAAGCTTTTTTTTAGGTGCTTCATTTACTTCTGTTGTCTATAGAAGCCATTTTTTCCGACCGCTGACCACTACGAAAATGCGGCGCCTGCGGTTGGACTTTTAATTTCAGCCAATTTTTCCTTTTATTATTTTTTTTTTTTTTTGCTTTTCTGTTATCGTTTTTTGTCACATATTATTGAATTAGAGTCTATTGAAATAAAAGCAGTCAATAATTGGATGCAATGTGATATTTTTTAAACTTTAAAAAATGAATTTTAATAAAAGATTGTTGCACTATCCATTTTAAATTTTAATATATCGAATAAAAACATATTTAAATGATATGTAGATTACTTTATATTGAAGACTTGTAAATTCCTAGGATGGGCAAAATTTTACAAGAATTCTATTAGATATATGAACGTCCTTGACTTTCTGATAGCGACATTCAAATAACCAGTAAAGGATGAGAAAGAAATAAATGATATTGAAAATGAATATGAATGAAAACCTAAGAAAATAAAACATTTTATTTATGTCTACTATCAAAATAGAAACATATGTTATTTGCACTAACTGATAGATAAAAGTTCAGACCATAAGAGTTATTTAAGTTACCCTATGTGATGTAAGTGCATGCATAGATAAATTCATAGAAAAATTATGCCTAAAGGGTCGATGAAAATAAAAAAAATTAATAATTTAATCAGCAATAATTGTATCCTGAATGTATGCAAATATTTGGGCCCTTCCATTAAAGCAAGTACTTGGAAAGCGTTCAAGCTTACCCAATAATTTTTAACGATACAGTTGGCCATAAAAATATTCAAAACCAGCAGCAACATAAACTTATTCATAAATCAAAAAATAATAATAATTTTTAAAACTGCGTCTGGTCTTGATTACCCAGGTGAAGTTCATTCTGGCAGCAAATAAAAAATGAATTATTTACAACAAGGAGTCTCGAGCAAGCAACAACCATGCCACATGTGCCATGTTGCATGTGCGCCAAACGGAGGCGCCACCAGTAGAGTTGTCCTTGCCCAAGAGAGCAAGCGAAGCGACTGCCTAGGAGGAGCATTGAACGGGAACTTTCAGGACAAGTTTGGCAAGCCATATGGCCAACATTTGAATTTCACTTATAGCGCTCGCCTTTGATTTACGACTTTGCATACAAAAGCGAAAAGTAACCGTTTTTTAAATTATGAAAACAAAATAAAACAACATTCTGGGTCTATAAAATATATAGCACCAGTGTAAGTTAATTGCTTTGCTGCCGTTTTGGGTAATTAATTTTACCCGCATTTTGTCGTTTTTAGAACCGAGTAAAGGTACGGCTCTTACTTTTTACTTCAAATTAATTTTTGTAGCAACTTGAAAACAAGTAGAAAAAAAACAACGTACAAGGTTTTCGAGTTAAACACATGATGCGTTTCTGTTTTAGTGGGTCAATGTAATAATTTGCACAACAACGGAACAAATGGAAGCTACACAAACGTGCCAACGGTGAAGTGAAAGTGCAAAAAACAACTAAGAGCAATAACAACACACAACACACACACACGCACACCCAACAGAGCAAATGAAAAACTCACAACTGCCAATCGACAAGCAACTTTTTTTAGTGGTTCGCTCCTTTGCTAAACGGAAATCGATTGAAGCGAGCCAACTGGACTTGCACTTCAGCAAAGCAATGTGAGCAGATATACATATATATACATATATATAAATATATACATATATATATACTTTAGTGTGTTCCCGGAACTGTGCTCTTTATTTTTATTCGAGAAACTTTTGTACAACATAAACACAGATTGAATATGATAAAAGAAAGTTGTATAATAGAAAACTTCACACATGTAGAAAGCAGAAAAGTACAACAGACAAAAGACTAGGAACTTAACTTTGGACAAACACAAACATTCAAGCAAACACTTTTAGGGAAATGTTATCGAAACTAAGCAGCGATCAATTTCTTGAAAAAAAATGTTTATTTACAAAAGAATTTGTATTTATTACAAAGTGAATATTCATATAAAAATTGATTTTCTAACTGAAAAATTGACACGAATATTAACATATATATTCATAAGTAATGATAGTATTTATAATAATAATAATAATAATACATTATAATTTATATTATATATATATTATATATAATTTATGCTATATATATATAGTATATATAGTATAGTATTTTATATGCAATCATAGAAAAAATAGAAAAAAGTGATATTTAGTTGTTTTGCATTATTGGAACGGTTTTCCCTTCAACAGCTGCATCCTGTGCGCAACTGATGTTATTTTTATGCATTAGCATTTAGCCAGGCTACAAAGTGTGGACGTTAGTGGCTAGCCTTGGCCATTGTTGTTGTTGTTGTTGTTGTTGTTGATGATGATGTTGTTGTTAATGCCTTGGCTGCATTAAGTGTAACACGCATAATAACATGCCAAGCAACAGTTTTTAGAGGCGAGGCATTAAAAATTAACTGCAAACGCAGTAAAAACCCTGAACCAAGCACCCGCATATACAAACAGCAACAGGCAGCCAGCGTAAATGAAAACTAATTTCGAGTTTTTCAATCTGGGTTAAAAGGGGTTTTCTGATGCTGCTGTTGTTGCCGCCTTTAGCAACTTTAATCAGGCACAAGCTTTGAGCAGCAACCAAGGAGCAAATGAGCAAAGTACCAAGGAGTCACTCATTCAATCAGTCAACGAGTGGGTTTGTCCTTTTTGTACCTATCAACTTTTCGCTGGCGTTTTTACAAATCATTTTCAATTCATTTACCAGGTATTTACGAAACGCTTAAATACCAGCATTTAATTAAGCCTCCCACCCGTTAAATCTTCAGTCGAGCATTGACTCCGCTCTTCGAGACTACGTTTTGACTGCTGTAACTGTTCCACTGCCGGCGTATTTGTTTCCTATTAACTAAATCAACTGTATTCAAGCGGCTGTCGCTGCCAACCATCCACCCCATTCAACCATTCCTTGTAAGCCATAAAAGCGGCTTACACTTACGGCTTTTATTGCCGCTCGATGCTCCAGACGCAGCCCCGAGTGTTGACTGCTTGAGTGGATGGTGGGTGTTGCTGACACAGGTAGATGCTTCCCAGCTGCAACTCAATGATAATCTGCCCGGGCTCCCTTTTCTATAGATAGATACTTTTGTAATCAGCAATCGAGAACAGTTGTTAGCCAACCAGGGCTGCAGCTACTCCCATTTTCCAGTTGATGACTCGAAGTGACCTCTGAATGGTCTTTTAGTTGGGCTTTTTGCGTGGAAACAATACTTGAGACAGGAACTTCACATTGATCTACTACATTTTAAGAAAAATTATGAATTATGGGAAATATGGATTATAAGAATTTTATTGATTTTTCACTAGAACGCTTGTCCGTATGGAAATTGACCTGAAACTTGGAATATATACTCGTGATAGCCCGTGTTATCTGATACAAATTAAGACAAATTGATCAATTTTTATAAGACTCCATTTTAAATTTTGTTGAAATGGAAATTTGTTGAAATTGAAATAAAAATCCTGTACCCTAACTCATTTTCAAAATTTTAATTTTTTTAAATTTAGAATTGTGAATTTTCAATCGATTATATTATATTAACATTAACGATTGTATTAACCAAATATAACATCCAAAATTTCTGAAGGGTAAAATTTTTTGTCAAAAATCATGCCATAATTTACGCTAATTTTGATATGTAACGCTCTCCGATCCATAGCACCCACGTTTCAAACTCCCACAACTTTGTCAAATGTGAACCGAGTTCCACGTTTGATGTTATTTTGGTAATGATTTGTCCTGGATATTGAGTCTGCATTTTAATATGCACAAATAATACCAGGCTACTTGTATTATACATAGATTTCAAAAAAATCTTTACCCTCAATCTGACGCAAATATATACGAGTATTCAAAAAAATTACAATTTTGTAGCTTGTAACCAAATTACGTACATACGGTCAGACGGGGAGCTTGATACTATACTACTCTATACCATACTCTCAACACATTGTATACGAGAATAATAAGTTTAAGGGGAATATTCAACACAAATTGTAAAGAAAACTTAGTTACAGAAAAAGACACATTTTGCAGCCCTGCGATGCAGCTCACATTTGCTCTCAGATACTTTTGCAATCAACGGCAATTGTAACGGCAGCAACAACAACTTTAACAGCAACAACAACAATATTTAAAGCACATAAAGAGGCTGCGACTGAGCCGCAGTGGCAGCAACTGCAAGTGGTACGTTGCAACGAGGCATGTACAGATGCAGTTGCAACTTGGCGCTGCCACAGTCGATAGCTCAAACTGAACGGCGACTCCGACCGGTGGCTGCCACTCAGCGGCAACTGCTGACTGCATGCATGATGCATGCGCCCCGGCGACGACAGGCCCAGTTTCAGACTTTTGTACGGACGTTGCGTTTGTTTGTTTGCCTGGGCATGTGCCAAAGCCTCGTCCTGAACCTCGTACGGAGCCGCTGCCTGTGCTTGTGCCCCATCCTGGCAGACAGTTTGCTGTTTGCATTGTTGGTGCCTTCACCCACTCGGTGGGTGGCAATGCTCTAGCTGCAGTTGTGCTGTTTGTTTGCTTTTTAAAGTTGCAATCATTCTACACATTACACCATGGCAAACATGACCCATATTTTTGGCAAGCCACTGCCTGCTGTTTTTCACTCGGCCGACTGTCTCTTCTCCCCTGCTCCGCTCATGGCTTCTCCGCTGGTACGTGTTGGCATCTGTTGACTTCAAAAAATAATTTGGCTAGAGCATTTTTTTTCATTAATTGTGAAATAGGCACTCACCAAACTGACTGGCTGACTGACTGACTGAATGGCAGCCAGGCACATTCTATTCAATATTTGATGCATTGTTTTTCATTTCAGCAATTTGTTTTTCAATTTTTCCAACAGCTGCGAGAATAGCTACACCAGAAACAGACCACGAATCCGACTCGTACATTGCCTTGTCAGGCATTTTCACTGCCAAAAATAAATAAATATATAAATATATGTTCTTATACATGTTCACTATGTTCACTGGGCCACATATCATTCAGATACCCTGTATACAAAAAAAAAACAATACAAAGCAAGTAAGAATGTTACAGTCGGGTGTAACTGAAATATGAATTTTAGACTTTATCGATTTGCCCCCAGCTTATTCAAAAACTTGGTTGTGCGCTCTTTAGAAGTCATCAGTAATACATATGAAAAATATGTGCCCAACATTTCACAACAAAACTTTCCAAAAAGATCAGCAAACGGAAAGAAAACTTTTCACACTTTTTCAAAATATACGTAAATTCGGCTGCTTTTCGCATTAGGATAGGCGTAATCCTTGAAACAGTTTCTGAAATACCCTTTACCTCTGTCACATAATTTTGAGAAGCTCACTCACACAAATTATATTGGAGCGTTCATTGTGCTTAGTTTGTCTGCAGTTTTTTGTTGACTTCTCTGTGGGATTTATTTTTTTTTTGGCAACCATTCTTCTTCTTTCCTGGCTGCATTTCCTTTAGCTGCAGTTTAGCTCGTTCAATTGGCGGCTGAGCAAAATTTATACACATGCGATTCGCCAGACGATGTCGTCGTCCATCGGCGACCTCGTCATCGCCTTGCGTCAACAGTGAATTTTATGGCTCGCCTGCCTGCCAGGACAGTGCGTATGTCTGAGTGTATGTGTGTGTGTGTGTGTGTGTGTGTGTGTGTGTGTGTGTGTGTGACCAAATCGCCTTGCTGGCAGTTTTATGTAGATTGCAGTTAGTGGTGAGCACTTGAAATTGATTGGACAACTATTGGCTTAAAAAATTAGAGCACGACGCATAAAACTCACCAAACGCTGAGTGCGGAAACGCAGACATAAAAGTCAAGGCAGGAAATGGCAAATGGCCCCAGCTAACCGGATGCTTACATTTCAGTGTATTGTGCGTGCATGTGAGTGTTGTTGAATGAATCAATTGTAAAGTGAGTTGTTACAAAATAAACACTTTGTGGCCAATATGAAACTGTGAAAGTACAAATGCAGCTAGGAAATTGAATTAAGCTTGGGAGAAGGATCAGATGGTGTATCACTCTGCAAATGGAAATAGATTGGATCGAAAACGAAAGCATTCAGAGATTAATGAAATAGAAATAGAAATAGTTTTGAATCATTGGTTAGTGTTCCGTAATATGTGCAGCTTGTGAATATTTTGTATAATAAAATCACTTGCCAAAGTTAGTGGCGCCTTGATAAGGTTAAAATATCGATCAACATTTTAGCTTTTATTATTCTATTCAATTTTTGAAATAAACACATAGTTTCATATAAATTTTAATATGAAAAAAAAATTAAATAAATAAATAATGGATACAACCGGAGTGCATCCTATCCAGACAATGACCAGTTTTCAAGTTCTTAGCCAACGTTTTACATCACCAACTATTACTAGTACTGTGTATTATTTAAAATATTTAAACACCGAAATTTGTATGTTTTTAAATTTTTGAATAATAATTTAAAGAAATCTATAACTTTACCCCAATCAGCTTGCTTTACCAATTTAAAGTACGCATTAAATGAACTAGAAATTTAATGTTACTCGTGCTGTTAGCTTTTCCTTTTTAGACCAGTTTGAACTGCAATCGAGCACAAAAGTCCGATGAAATTGTGTTCGCCACAATTATTTGAATTCTTCAAGTGAAGCCAAAAGTTGCAGCACAATTCATTTTCTGCTGCATTTGACATAATTCTCCGGCGTTTTCCACTTTCAGCTGCACAAATTTGTTTCGATCTTTAAGCTGTGCACGCTTCTCTTACTTTTTTATTGTCACGCTCAACTTTTGATTCAATTGAAAGCTGAGGTCACTTCGAACCTTCCTATTTCAGAACAGTTGAATATTGACAGCAGCTGACTATTCTCAACAGTTACTTCAAATGTTTCAGTAATGCCGTGCTCAATACACCTTAATATATACAGGTAACATAAGGCATAAGAAAGTGGGCAGTAGGAAACTAAATGCACAACTCAAAACTGGGCTAATAAACTAATAATATAAATCGCCATGAGCCCACCAAGCACACAACAACAACAAGCCATGAAAAATGCCAGTGAAATTTCCTGGAAAATTTGTTAAATAAAAAGCCGCAAGTCGGCAATCATAAAATGCGATAATAGAAATTGAAATAATTTGCCCACTTTGGCGGCTAGCATAAAAAAAAAATAATAAAAATAAATTCAGGACCGGCTCAAAGTGCGCTGTGAAACAAAAAAAAAAAAACTTGCCTCTCTTTCTGTTGACGCCCTCTCCCTCTCTGTCTCGCTCGGGCTGCGCTGTGCCGCCACATAAATCAGAAATGTACGGCAAAGTTGACAGCGCGGCTGCCTGGAAGTGGAAGTTCTATGCAGCCAAAAGGACTTGCCAACTCTTAACCTTAACACACAACAGCCACGCAAGCTGAAAAGTATGCTACAGAGTTTGTAAATATACCAACACACACACACACACACACACACGGATGCACACACGCACACACTGACGCTCGCGTGGCAAGTAAGTATAAGTATAATAATAGCAAACAACAAAGAATGTTGCCTACTTGCAGGCGCAAAAGGCAAACAAGAAAAGTTTTTGCACTCCCCACTTCTTGGTGTGGAGGCCCCTTACGTTTCCTTCCGCTGATTATTTTTACAAAAGCAGCTAATGTTAAATTTACTGAAAACGTTTGTTTCAAGTGCTTTATTATTATTTTTTGCTCCCCTTGTTTTTCATTCGGTGTATGTTCATTGTGCAGTTGTTTTTTATGGCAAAGTTTTAAGCACAAAGGGCCAACGCCAGACAGCAAATTAAAAGCAGCCTGAATAATGCGAAAGACTATGAGGTGCGCCCGTCCAATGCATGTTTGAAAACGGACGATTATGCGACAAATGCAGAAGGCAAATGAGCAAAGGATGCGCTCACCAAGGACGAGGTTCCAAGTGCAGGACAACCACCCGACAGGTTGCACAAAGCGCTGTAAATCATCTTGAATGGCAAGCGAAACCAAAGCGGAGAGCAATGGGTGAAACTGTGCGGCATGGACGCGCCGCATACTGTTTATTTTTCATCATCTAGCGTTGGCCGAGCGGGGAATTGGCTGGGGGCGGGGCTGGTGCGCACGGGGCGCACGACTTCAATGTGCCAGCGTCATGTTCACCTTTCAACCACAACGGACACTTGTGCAAACACAAAAGCAAAGATCCCAGCAAGAATCAGGCAACCGGACAAGCAGTACAAGTCCGAGTCCAA
>SCDS01001135.1:37294-49062 GCA_004149465.1 Drosophila nigromelanica | reverse complement strand
ACACATACACACACACAACACATCAGCAGCAACGCGACCATCGACCAGTAACGGAAGGACCAGCAGAGCGGAAAGGGGAAGCGTAAGCATTGGGCATGCATTTAATTTGTATTTCATACGATTCATGTTTCGCTTTAATACTCTTGTCTTAATACTCGGTATTATCGCTTACTCGTGAAATGCGAAAAGAAATGAGAAAACTTATTTGACCCTATATACACACACATATATATATATATAAAATATATCAAATAAGTTTTCCTTTCTTTTATATATATATGCAAACTATTTTTGAGTTTTAGAGCTGTCTTCTTAAAACATTCATCAGAATTTTGGCAAAAAAAAAAATCAGAAAGCTCAAACTGCCAATGCACTTACCACAGATAAATTTATTCAAGCTTGAATTAAATTAAAATATTAAAATTGCTTCTATATATACATAATAATAATGATAAATATTTTTTCTTTTGCTTGGCAATGCTATACCCTATATATTATATAATATCATAAATTTAACAAATATAAAATTAATATCAATATATTTAAAATAATATAGTATTTCTCTAAGGCTGCGATATATTTAAAATACTTTAAGAACAAAGAATGATTTAAAAAATGGGAAATATTTAATATTCTAAATTTTTTAATAACTTTTTGGAATAAAAAATTCGGTATTTAACTGATAAAATCCGGTACAAGAAAGCTATATCACAATGATCTCAAAATTATTATATTAATAAACTAATTTAAGTACTCTGGTCTGTGGATCATTTGAAGAATATATCGAAAATTGTCATATGCCTGCAAGGGTATATTGCGTTCAAACACAGAAATACTTTGGCTCTATATTTTATGCTTATCCTGGCTTAATAAAATTATTTGGGATAAATACTTTAAGCAGGGGCAGTGTCAACGATAGCTGAGCTGCAGTGGCTTGTTGTTTGTTTGCAACAAATGTTGCCTTTATGCTACAAGCTAATTTCTAAGAATTTTGTTGCCACATCAATGGAAAAACTGCTTAATGACTCAGCCAACCATAAAAAGTCATTGAGAACTATACTCAGCCATTAAAAGCAACTTCACATTAATGAGCTACTGTTACAGCTCAATAAACTGCTGCCTTAGGTTGGGATTGCTTATATGAAATTCTATGGAAATCTCTTTAAATATTTTCCCTTAACCGATCCAAAGCCTCATGAGGAACTCCATTTATTAATTTCTATTTATTAGATTCATCTAAAAAACAAGTAAGAACGTTGCTGTCGGATGTAACGGACAGCGCAATACTCGTTCACAGTGTAATAAAACATACAGCCAGACATTATTTGTGCAATGCAGAATTAATCTCTTAATTAATCTTTAATTATGACAAATACAATCCAGATAAATTCGCAATTCTAAATTTTGAAAACAACATTTTTTCGGATATCAGGAGAGGGCAAGCTTTTTTTTCTACAATTTTTTTTTTCAAAAATTCATATATCTTACATGTAAAATCGATTTAAATGAAAAATTATGACCAAAACGCCATCAAACATGAAAATCGGTTTAGTTTTTCCAAAGTTATGAAAGTTTGAAGTATGGGAACTATGGATCCGAGAGCTTCACTTATCAAAATGTTTGCCAATTTTTGCATGATTTTTGACCCCTCAGAATCGGGTTTAATGTTGATTTTTATACTAATTATGACTAACACAATCGATTAAAAACAAAAATTCTCAATACTAAATCGTGGCCGAAATCTTTGTACCGATCTTCAAAGGAGGTGAGCAGTTATCTACCTTCCAAATTTGGCAACTCTAGCTTAAAAACTGAGAGATATAGGCATATCCGATTTTTAAGGGCGGCGCGTTAGGGGGGCGTTCTAGTGGGCGGAGGTGACTAGTTATTAACCTTCCAAATTTGGTGACCCTTGGTGACCCTATATATATTTTTACGGTTAGTTAGAAAATTATTTGAATACAATGTTTAAATAGGTATTTTCTGGCAAGGAGTTTAATATTGGATCGCTTGACATCAGAGTTTTTGGGAAATCTGTTTTGTTGTTCAAGTATCAAAGCGGACTTCTATGTAATTTAGCTCTCAAATTACAAAAAGCAAAAACTTAAATGTACTTCTAAGAACTTTAAATTCAATTACTTGCTGCAAGTACTAGTACTACAGTTGCAGCAGCTTTTTGCAGTCCTACACATTTTTTGGGCATCTCTTGAGACGCTTCATTCACTCCACAATGCCCAATTACAATTTTGCCAACAATTCCTCTCTTTATGTGATGGACCATGATAAATTTGCGTTGCAACTTGAAGTGCAGCCGATTTGACCGCGACCCCGGATGCAAATGCCGCGCATTCAATGCTTTCAGTTATCATTTTAACAACTTTCGAGCACTTCGCATAGAGGGAGAAGCAGCCCTCGCAGCAGCCCAAATCCCATTAAGAACACCAGCCGCATGTAAAAGCAAAAAATAAATTGGAAGCCAGATCGCTGTAGACAAGACAGCTCGACTAGGATATACCCTTAAGCACGGATACCAACATTGATGACTGGCTCTCAACCAACATTTATGTAAAAATTAAATGAAACGAATGACATCAAAAAGTGAAATACACGCCGTAAAAAGTAAAAATTGCCCACATTTTCGAATATACAAATGATTTTGTTCTAACACGATATTAGTTTTTAATTATTTAAATTATGAACAAAAAATTTTAAAATAATTTTCCATTTTAAACAAACTTATTCAAGTTACAGCAGTGAATTACACAAACGTATGCGTATTTTTGTTAGAAACTTATATTGAATAAAATTGAGTTATATTTATTAATGAATTTATTTCCGTTTTTCCTTATTAAAACCCAGAATTTTTTCGAAATTTTTATCGCATAAAAAGATAGCTTTGGTGCATTTCATATAGTTGAAACGATGCCATTACACAGGGTATACAAATGGTATACAAAAAGTACTTTATCAGAGCTGTAAAAAGAACATACTTAGTATAAACAGGCTGTTGTCCAAAATATTGAAGCGCTCATCTCAAATGCTTATTTGTATTCAAGTTTTTTATGAAATCGAGCAACAAGCAGCTACAGCAACCCACAACAGACGATGACGATAACTATGACGTAGGCATTCAACTGTGTGGCATATTGATAAGAAGAAGCTTGGGGTCGAGTTCTTGAGCAATTACCAACCAATTGCCTTGAGCCAACTTTGACTCCCCCCAGTTAGAAATTCGCTTAACACTTTCCACTTTCGGCATTAATTGGCGGCAGGCGGCGATCAAGCAATCATCAGCAACCAGGGCCATATTGAAGATACAAGTACTGGCAGGACTTGACTGTTATTTGTTTAGGCTGGCAATTAAAATGGCCGTGTGTGTGTGTGTGTGTGTGGCTAAAAGTTGACTTCAATGATTGTTAAATTGTTAGCAAATTGGATTCTGCAGGCAGCTGCACAGGTTTTGCTCTAGCTACTTTTTACAGGTCACTCCCGGTGGCATCTCTCGGTTACTCTGATAATGGGGCAGTGGCTACAAAATAGGCGTAAAATGAAACTTTTAAGTACTTTACGGCCAACACTATAAAACTGCCAAAACAGCTACCATGTGGCGGCATCAACTTTTTGCCCGCCAGCAACTAAAACAACAATAGCACAAAAAACAACAGCAACATTTAAAAGAGCAGCTGAAATGTTCGTTGTGGCAAGCAACATGGCTACACAAACTTTGGCAGCGCGCAATGTGGCAACTTGTGGTAACATTCTAAATATCACACCGGCTGTAAAGTGATTATAAAATATAATGTGAGCGGCGCATTCGAGTCTCTGTAATGAAGCTATTTTGTTGTAGATGGCGAACACAACAGATGCCATCCCCAAAAAGGGGGGCGTGATTCAGTAATTATTTGTAATCCAACAACTTTGCATTGAAAGCATTTCACAACGCGTCTGCTTTGCTATGGTATTTGCAAATCACCCCCGAAAGTGCTTTTACTCTGTTTACAAAGTGAATGGGAGTATATTTGATTTGTGCAATATTCGTATTTCTGTCAGTAGACGAGTTAATAAGTTCTTAAAGTTCTTCTTGTTTCCTATTGTTTATGAGACAGCGAGATCTTGAAAAAAAAAAAACAGTAAAATAATAATTCAAATATAAAAATAATAATACAGTATAAATTTTCTTAGATTTGTTTATATAGTCTTAAAATTTAGCCAAATATGAAAAACGAATTGTTCTAACTAAAAATTTCGAAGAACCCACTGATCAACCCTCGCAATACTTCTATAAGTGTAAGACGAGAATCAAGCAATACCTTTCGGTTGAGTAAGCCAAAAGCATTAAAATTCGGCAAAAATTCAACATTACTTCACAGCTGTGTGGCATTTAAGTGGCCGAAAAAGTATGCAAGAACATCGCACAGGCATCTCTAAGGGAATGTTGGACGGGGAAGGGGCCTTGTTGGTGTAAAAAGGATGCGATGCCATTTCATGCACGTGCGTTTCGCTTATGTGCGCAATTTACACAGAGCACACTGCTGCCAGCTGTAAAATGCTTTGCATGCTTCTAGGCGCAGGGCAAGATCAAAGGCTGTCCTGTTTGGCCGTCTGTCCAGCTGACTGTGTGTCTGTCAGTGTCAAGTGACAATAAAATGACAGCGCAATAACAGAAGAGCAGCAACAAAATGCGGATGACAATTGAAGTTTGTGCCTGCCACTCGCATTACACGTGGCGTATGCGCAATTTGAGAAACACTACGGACAACAGTCGATAGCCGATAGTCGACAGACGACAGTCAATGGAAGATGAACGACGGCCGATAGGCGAAAAGTCGCCAGTCATCAGGGCAGCTGACAAACTGCAAAAGCAATAAAATTCGTGTAGCTCTCAACGTCGCGTAGCGCAGCAATTTATTCCGCAGTGTAGAAGTAACTTTGCAGTTGCCCCAAAAAAAATTTATTGAAATGTGTTTGAAAATGGCAATTTACGCACTGTTCTGGACGAACAAAATATGCTCCAGGCAAGGCAGCCACACGCCAGTCGCGTCCTTTTTTTTCATTTCGGGCGAACGGGCTGGGCAAATATTTGAGGCTGCTGCCTGGCCACGCCGTGTCCTGTGTCCCAACCCTTCGGGCACATTGATGCGCACACATATCTTTTACTGATTGCCGATTTGATTACGTCAGTGGTCAGTGTCCCCTGGCAAGGAAGTTGAAATTTGCTCAGCGTTTGCCGCCGGATCCTGACGGCTGCCGCTAACTTTGGATCCGGTCCTTAGCCAAATTATGCCAAGTATTTGCTTATTACTTTTTGCCTTTGCTGCCCCATACCGATAAATTGACATGCGTTATTAGAAAAAGGTTTGGCAACTGCAGAAAAGTCTGTAAATGGCATTTACCATTGATATGATATGAACACAGAACGAACTGGCATTTCGGCAAAAGGAACTGCTGATATCATCAGCATCAACCATTGCAAAAACAGTTGGAGGCGTTCTCGTATTTAGCATTCGTATTTGCAGCAGCCCATTCAAATGCCAATTGAACGCTTATCACAGAGGAATTGCCAGAATCAAATGAGATTCATGGCTATTGAATAATCGATTAAGTACTTTCAGCTCGATGAGTACATGGTGGTTGTAGTTCACAAAAATTGCATGTATTCTTGGAACATTTAAAACACCCATTATGTGTGAAATTGAATTTAATAAACTAGCTAGATTCACTCAAATATTTTATAGGTGTCAACGTAATTAAAAAAGGCTCTTTCCCAAATGATTTGATGTTTTATTAAATTTCATGACGATCAGATGTTATCTGCCGTTGATACCTTTAAGCATCGCACTTTCTTTGATGTCAACTTTCAACTAAAACTAACAGAAATTTTCTCAAATTCTATTTGTATTTATTGAATGCAATGCATTGACATTGAAACCAATTAAATTAAAACGTTTGCCAACTAAGTTTTGGTAAAATAAAAAATATTTTATTTAAAAATAGAAAAAATTTGATTTTGCCATAAATAAATCCAATTAAATTGCATTCCCATAACTCATAATTTAACAAAAAAATAAATAATAAAAAATTATATCTTTGCTTTATTTAAAACCACTATTAATAAAGAATACAAAAGAAGAATGCTTAGAAAGTTATGACCGGTTGACTATCTGGATCCATAAGTTTCGTCAATGCAACTTAATTTACTTAAAGGGTATTTTGTATTTCATTATCGATGGCGATGGATCACAGATTTGCAAAGATTACCTCTAGTTTTTTCGAATATATTATATTAGGAGATATCGATGCAGTGAGCAAATTACTAGAAGTTAGCAAGAATCCTAAGACCAAAGTACGAATACCCTTATGCTTGCTAACACTACAACTTCTAGCAAAAAAAAAGGAATAATAGAAATAATAAAAGTTATGATAAGACTTATTTTTTACTACGTTACGCTGTGATGCGAAACAAAGTGACTTTATGTGCCAATAAACTAAGATACCAGAATATGTTACTAATTTGTATATTGAGAAAAGAAGGAACTTTTTGTATCTCATTTATCTGCTTATTTACTGTTGTATTGTGTTGAAAATCGGGTGTAAACGACTGCGCAATATTTGTTTACAGTCACAGTCAAAAACGGTTTTATTGTTATTTTGAAAAAATATCTATATTTTTCATTTGAGAAATTTTTGAGGTCAACAACTTTTTGTGCGATCTTCGCCTTTGGACGTTATATAAAGCTGGTATAGACACCTTTATGTTCCAAGTTTCAAGTTTCTTGCTTCAATAGTGGCGAACAAAATTGCATAATTACGAACAGACTAACGGACAACAAGACGGACATTGCACAAAACCAATGTGTCTCTCTTTCTTATTGATTTTGTCAAATAAGCTACTATTTAATTTTATTGAACAAATTATTTTGTTGAAAATACCATCAGAGTAAAATGTTTCTCAACATGCAAATCACTGAACGCCAGTTGGCTGAATTTTGTCTAATGGATATTTCAACTGCATCAAATTAGCCATGGGGCTGCCAGCTAGAAATTACGAATTGCCGCATGCCCCATGACGTGGCACGCACAGACACAGATACAACAGATACGCATGTGAAATGGTTGCTGTCAGTGTACTTTGAGCTAATTAGGTAAGTGTCGCCTGCAGGTGGGCACTTTTTGCTGGATTTACAGAAAATGCAACTGCAAACTGTGCTGCAGCAGCAACTTGAGTTTTGCCTTTGCTGTCAATGTAATTATAAACGAAATTATAAGCCGCGGCCGCTGACAGGAGGAGTGGGCGTTCTGTGATGTTGCGAATGGGCGTGGCCTGGTTTTGGCCTAGGCCACAGTACAGCGGAGATTAAAGTGGAAATTGCAATTTGCCATGAAATATATGAATACAGGTCGACCAACGACATGGCAAAGGTTGACAGTCGACAGTCGACGGGCGACAGTCGACGGTCGACAGCTGACAAGCGAAACCACAAGCGAGCAACAGTCATTACCACCCAGGGCTCGGCCTTGTTTCAGGCACAGGATGAGCATTGGTATGAGATCGTCGGGCCCAGTTGCATCAAGTGCTAATTTAAACATTTTGATTGCGACCTTCGCTTTGCCAGCTGTTTATGTCGAGTCATCCAGCAAAAGCAGCTAAAGGCCCACAAAATCACCTTAGCCAACATTTACTCCGCCCCAGCGCCAGCCTCAGTTTCTGTTCGGATGGGTGTGGTGTCAGGTCCTGTTTTGCCTTGACTTCTTGACTTGGCTGATAACATTATGCGGCATTTTTCTACAGCTTAATGCATAATTTGCGTCCTGGGAATAACGACAGCTCCAGCTCCAGCTCCAAGGTGCCAGCTCGTAAGTCTACGCTCCCCCCCTCCGCCACGCTGTAAGTGCTTGGTAGTATTTACCGACTGACTGCCATTAGATTACTTTACGTTGATCCGCTTGGGCCGCTTGGACGGCTGTTTTGGGCCTGTTGGCCACATTTGTGGGCTGCTGACTGACAATCAAGATGTTGATGGCATCGCGTAGACAATGCGACTGCCGTCTATTGAACAGTGGCTAAAACGGAGAAGGAATTCGAGGGGCTGCCGCTGAGCCTGCACTTGCTTTGGCATGACAAGAAAATAGAATAACAGAAGCAAAAAATAATAATTTGCAAAATGCAAAAACTAAAGTAAGCATTTCATGTGTATTTTAAAATGAACTCACGCAAACTAATTTCTTAAAAACGGCAATTACAAGACTAAATGTTTTAACTGCTAATCAATTCTAACTAAATCATTTTCATGATATTTTATTTTTGTTCATGGTTTGACCGCAAGATTCTGCATAAAAATGTAATTCGTTTGGGCCAAAAAAAAGTTATGAGTATTTGAAATATAAGACCGAAACTCTGAGAGTTTTACATGTCAACATTTTTTTTACCGATCTTTAAAGGAGAGGACCAGGTCTCTACCTGCCAACTCTAGCTTAAAAAGTGTGGAAGATAGAGGTGTATCCGATTTTATTTTAGTGGCCGTGGCCGGAATGTCAAGGTCGCAATCTATGGGGGAGGTCAATAGCTGTCTACATACCAAATTTGGTGGCTCTATCTAAAAATTGTGCCCTCCCAGTGGGCTTGTCACAAAAATCTTAACACTTTGTCTGAAGAGGATAACTACAAGTATATATCCAGTTTCAAGTATCTATCTTCAACAGCGCCGAAAAGAGTTGCGTTCATCCGGACAGGCGGACAGCATGACGAACATTGCACAAACCCAATATACTAGTTTCACTTCGTGAACGAGTAAAAGATATTGAATCATTTTTATACAAAAGCAACATTAAACCCGATTCTAAGGGAATCAATTTTTTTTATCAAAAATCATGCCAAAATTGGCAAAAATTTTGACAAGTAAAGCTCTCAGATCCATAGCTCCCATATTTCAAACTTCCATAATTTTGTCAAAACTGTCGATTTTCATGTTTGATGGCATTTTGGTCATGATTTTTTATTTACCTTTAAAATATATGAATTTTTGAAAATAAAATTGTTTTAGAAGTGCGAATTTATCTTTTTAACGGACTGTATTTGTCGTAATTAATTAGAGATTAATTCTGCATTGCAGAAATAATGCCTGGCAGTATGTTTTATTAAACTGTGAACGAGTTTTCCGCTGTCGGTTACACCCGACCTCAACGTATTTACTTGTTAATAATAACCTTATCACAATTACTTCGATTTGGATATTTTACACAAGGACTTGACTATCAGCCCTTAAGGACATTAGCAAAGCGGGGAGGCGCCTCTAATCTGGCAAAAACTTGCTGGCGTAGAACACTCAAAAGAAGAGGCAGCAACCAGACGTACAACAACAACAACAGCAACAACAGTTTTCTAGTCGGGAGTGCCCGCAATGAGATAGTCTGTAAATGGCTGCAAGCTGACATAACATACATTAATGACATACATTAATTTTTTTCAAGTGCTAGGGCAAGTGCCGGAGATATTCAAAAAGATATATTCCTGATTATTGTTAACTATTCAAAAACAAAAGCAGCCAATTTGGTGGATTTGTCTGATATTATCCCGAAGAGACAACAAAAATACCAATAAATATTTTAAAAGCAACTTAAAAGAAATGGGACGCGAAATAAAAAAAGGGTTTGTTATACGTATGGTGGAAAATATATATTTTATTGTAAACAATGGGAATGCCATCCTCATCCTCTAACATACATTTGCACAAATCCATTATACCCTTGCTTACCTATTGTCTGGATACAGGGTATAATAAGGGATACAGCCGCAAAGCAGTGACATAATTTGCTTTTTTTGCCCATAGGCTCAGTTGGCTTACATGGGACGGAATCTAGCATAAAGGCATTTTACAAATTTGTGTGTTTGTGCTGATAAGGAAACTGCACGCAGGCGTGGCACATGCTGAGCGTGTGTTACTCGGGACTCGTTAATCAGTAAATGATTTTATTGGCGTTGAGGGGATTGGAGTAAAACTGAGTAAGAGCTGTGCTAAAAATGTGCTGTGCTTGGTTTACTTTCAATAATGATGGCCTTATTATCGCAAAAATGATGAGAATGTTAAAAATAATTACAGCAGAACAGCATAGTATATGTAAGAATATGTTGTACATATGACAATAAAGTTGCTAATATTTAATTGAAATCGGGCAAGACTTATAATGAGAACGAGAAGGATCAGCTGTAGCCATGAAATGAAATGAAACAGGCAACAGAGAGCAGAGTGCAAAACTCAATTACGAATTCATTTCGGCTGTCAACTTGTGACAGACAAACAAACAGACCATGGAAACCGGATGGCAAAGAGATGCCACTGAGCCGGAGACTAATTTGAGCATGTAAACATATTTTAACAAAGTTGTCAACAACGTGCGACAAAAAGACGATGGCCGGATCGAGTCAGATATATGAGAATGACTTTCATATAAGAATGCCATAAACAATGTCATTTGACATGCAAATTTATTTATGAAAATAACAGGCGAAAAATAAAGCAAACGCCAAATAGAAGGGCGGGGCAAGCAAAAAAAAAAAAAAATGCCAGCGCAAGCCAGATAGATAGAAAAATCACAGAGCGAACGCACATGCTCGATTGAAAATGAGCTGCTTAGCTCAGCAATGCTTTAACAGAGGGCAAAAAGCAAAGAGCAAAAAGCAAAAATCAAAAGGCAAGAGGCGAAAGCGAAAGCAAACGAAGTTAGAATAAGGCAAAGAAATTCAAGCGTAAGGCAAAAGTAACTTAAGCAGCAATGGGGCAAATAATGTGTGGATAGGGCAGCGATAGGGATAGGAACCGGCAACAAAGTGAAAGTTACGGCATATCCAGGAAAAACACAAATGCTGACACACACACATGCATGCTGCAAAAATTCAACGAACGAGTGGCGCGTTTCAAGATAATTTTTGTTTCATTTCATTGTTTTACTTGCTCACAATGTGAAACGAGTATATTCGATTTGTGCAATGTCTGTTTTTTATCGCGCTTTCTTTATTTATTTTCACTTTATTTTCATATTTAGCTGCACCCACTGAGGGCGTGGCGATTTAATATAATCTATATATCTCCCACAGTTATAAGGCTCGATACCTAAAATTTTTGCAGAAATTTTACTGATGACCTCCTCAAAATATCGCACACACTTTTTTTGCTACACATAGTGGAGCCATGGCAAATCGATTTAATCTATTACAAATATTACTGAAGACCTCTTATAAGAATTATTTTGAATACGCCCTCTGATAGCACTGTGAACGAGTATTGCGCTGTCGGTTACACTTTCCAATTTTTTTATTTCTTTCTCTTTGGTTTGGCTTTTTTTTTGGCGGGGAGCCCGATATCTTTATGGCTCATGAAGACAACGCAAAACAATATGTGTATCGTCAATATTTTGATAAGTGTAAGCAAAAATAAACAAGCCGTGAAAACAAAAACCAAGAACTTGCAGAACCATCCGCATAGCAAACCAAAACCTGAGCCCAAATGCGGGTGGAGACAAGTGTCGGATGGAACTCTTCTTCTTTCCATGTTTGGTTGGTCGGTCCGAGATATTGACTGGACTGAGCTGTGGGCAGAATCAGGGACAGTGTCCGTTTTGGCAATGAGTTTCAGGTTGTGCCTTTTTTCCAAGAGAGCACACAGAATTTTAGATGTATGGGTGCGTGTGTAATTGTGTGTGTGTATGTGTGTGTGTGTGTGTGTGTGTGTGTGTGTGTGTGTGTGTGTGTGTGTGTGTGTGTGTGTGGGTGT
>SCDS01001135.1:0-37041 GCA_004149465.1 Drosophila nigromelanica | reverse complement strand
CAGGCACTAATGGGACGGGACAGAAATGGAGAGGACACTGAAACAGACGAGCGATGGAAAAACTGTAGAGACTGAAAGTGGAAAAGTAGAAACATAAAGCTAAGTCAAACAACAAATCAAAGTGTCAAGGGGAAAGGCAGCTGCAAAGATAAACAACAACAAAAACGAAAACAAAATGAAGAAAACCCCCGCCGAAGAAAATGGAAAACAAACAAAATGTAGAACAAGATCGTAGATATAACAAAAAGTAAGGAACAAAACAAAATCTAGATACCTCGATAAGGAAGACACAATATTGAATATATTCGTGTATACTAACATTAATATTATATATTATCATATTATTGCATAAAACTTAGAACAAATCATTGACATTTTATCTAGACACTGAAAAAAACCGGTTAGAAAAAATTTACAAATATTTGTTTGTTATTTGTAACTAAAAATATATTTTAAGTAAAATACATTTTTTGAATTAGTAATTAAAAATGTAGACATTTAATTTTAATTAATTTGAATGCAAAAGCCCATTTATATATTTGTTAATAATTTAAATACAAAAATATTACTTCATATGTTAGTCCATTTAAAAAATACATATATATTTAATTGATAAAGAAAAGAATTTAGTAGATGCTCCATTTGTAAATAGTTCTTAACTTGCTTAGTATTAATTTACTAATAAATCACAAGGCTTAGCATATTACCTCCCAAAAATTAATAAAACATCAGTTATCCGAAAAACTGAAATTTTAATACCCTTCCAGAAATAAATCAAATGTATAATATATTTTAAAATGAAAACGTAATTGTTTTATGGGAGGATAAATTATTTAGTATTAAAATTTCACAAGTGTGGCAATGCGTTACACATTCCACAATAAATTGTAAAACCCTCAGAAAGGGTATCAAAAACAATTTATATGCGACTCCTTCGCTTTGCTTATTGCGTGCTTTTTCTTTTTTTGGCCTGCCTCCTGCGTCATCGGCCAACAATATAATTAAGCATTTGCTCTATGTAAGTATTTCAATCTTCAGCTATGGGACTATGAAGGACAGAGGCCTGCTGCCCAGCAAGTGGTCTTGGCCATAATCAAAGCTAATTTATTTAAGTCGCCAACTACAGCCACAATATTTGTTTAGGCTCAGTAAGACGTTTATACTAAATTATTACTTGTTCAGCTATATTCCCATATTTTGTTCTGTTTACGCATATGTAGGAGTATTATGTTGGGTCTGCCCATCGCAATTGAGGCATAATTCGAAATGCAAAGGCAAACATTTCAAATTACAGCAACAGGGACTGCAACAATATTAAGAACAGCAACAAAAGCAAAAATCATGCAATCAAAAACACATTTTCTTTAAATTAGTCGAAGAGTTTCAACCCCTTTGTAAGAGAAGAGAGAAACATTTACACATCATTAGATCGTCAGTTTACAGGCGTATTTGAATTCCCCAGAAATGTAAGTACACATACACATGATATTCTGAGTGAATTGAAGGGCATGCACTCAAACAAAAAATGGGGCGTGCCCATGTCAAGCATTTGCTTTCCGCTCTCAACTCGACGACGCACACAAGAATTGGAATCCTGGTATCTGTATACACTCTCAAAAATAAGGGGAAACAACTCAAAAAATAAACATGAATAAAATCAAAAATTGGAAAATTTATAAAAAAAATACGTGCAAATTGTGTGTAAATACATATGAATAAAAATGAACAATATTAAGCAAAATAATTATGTACCAAATTTGACGATAAGAAATTGTTTTCTTCAAAGTCAGCGTGAGAGTATATGATTTTCGATGATGAAAATATGATATGTTTTGATTCGGATTTATATTAAAAAATAAAAGAGAAATAACGAGAAACGCCATGCGCGCAATATTTGCATAAAACGATGACGATGACAATGTCTCAATGCCTCACGCTCATTCCAAGTGAATGCACAGTGGACCCAAACCAAAGGATTTGTGGTTCAAGCACTTAGCCAAGGCAAATGTAAACATAGTCAGAACAATACCAACCCGGGTGCTGAGACTTGTTGAAGGGGTTGACCAACGAGCAGCCACACTTGACATTAGATTTGGCTTGGCTGCTGCTGCTGCTGCTGTTCGCCAAATCGATTCCCATTTAAATGTATATTTTCAATAGATAAGCTGAGTGCGGAGAGCTGCTAGCTAAGCTGAGATGAAGCAGCTTGTTGAGTGGCCATAAAAACACACGCAAATGCAAGCACACACAAACACGCACACAAACTAGCACACACACTCACACACATAATGCACTTAAGTATGCCCGGCTCTGTGCGGTTGTATCTGATGGATGTGCCCCAATGAAGCGTACGCAAACAATTTCAGTTCAGTTCAATCGCCAATTGGCAATCGGGCAATCGGGCAATCGCACAAAATCGATTCAGCCAATGTTGCCGGCATCAGAAAAAGTTTGGCAAATCGCAGAGCATCGTGCGTTTTGTGGTCACAGCACAAATTGTATAGCATAAATTGCGGCGCTATTGTTTGAAATGCCACTAGAATCGGTCGGATTGGCATTCAAATACGGCGAATGCATCTGCAGTCCATTATGGCGATATCAGCGGTATTCATGAGCCGTCAATTGAAGTTTGGCTGCGGCAAGAGATATAAACAATGCAAGTACCTCGATTTGTGACAATTTCGGCTGTTTAAATATTTACCACAATATCACACTCAAAATTAGCAGCAGTGCTTTTATCCACAGATATCTCTTAAAGTCAAATGTTTAAAAAGCAAAAATAAAAATTTAAAAAAAAATCAATCCGAACTTTTCGCCAAATTTAAGTACAATCCAGCAAATAGTAAAAAATGTGTTTAATCATAACAAAGCGTTCTCACGTTGCTGTTGGGTGTAATCGACTGCGCAATACTTGTTAACAGTATAATAACAGCTTAAAACTGTCAATAATCTTCCTTATTCTGACTCATTTATTTTGGGAAATTATCTTATTATTCTAAAGGAAGTTTTTAGAAAATTGTCTGCCAAATTTGATAATTCTCGCTCTCAAATTGTGAGAGATATCGATTTAAGTCGATTACCCGCCCACAACAAAGAATATATATAACTGTATTGATTTGCCATGGGCGTAGCCAAAAAATATTCATCAGCACAATGTCAAAAACAAGTTGATGTATTTAGCTTTAAAACTTAGGGAGATATAATTGATATCGAATTGCCAGTAGACTTAGTCTAAAAATCTTTGACACTGCAAATAGGATATGCATCTAAATATTTCCAGCGTGTTTCCCTCCTAACTAAGAAAGGATGTTCTCATCATATCCTGTGACAATGATTGAACGTCGCTTGCGGTGCAATAGGTTAGCTCCGTTCTGTGATTATGATGCCAGTTGGAAGCCAGGGGTAAAAATCCCATGAAATTGAAACTGTTGTCGATAAGAATATAGGTGTGAGTGTGTGTGTGTGTATGTGAGTGACTCTTATGTGAGTAGAAACATGATAAATATGAGTGGCATTGAGATAAGAGAGCGGAATTAAATAGTAAGTGAAATTGTAAATTATCAGAATGAAAGAACCAAATATATTTCGCCCATTACGGCATATTGAACTTTTAACTAATTATCGCATTATGTTTTGGTGATATTATATACATAATTTTTATAATAATTATATTTTTTTTAAATGTGTAAACATAATAATACAATCAGAGACCGCGATGTCAGTTGATTCACATAAGTATGGAGATAATTATTTGAAAATTAGTTTAATATTTAATATTGTAACAAAATTGTAAAAGTTTTGTACCAAATTGTTTCCATATGTTAATAATTCCCGAAGCTTACAAGTATTTAACATTGACCTAATACCCATTACAACAAATATTGTATAATATGATAAATAAAAGCGTTACTAATGGGTTCGATACGAGTATAATTTAATCTATATTTATATTGTATATATAAAAATTCAAATCGAATAGGTCAGTCAAGTATCAGTTTAATAAATAATTGGCTTAAATATTTATGATTTCTTGGCTTCTTATAGATAAATGCCCCCAACTTTAACCATATATAATTGGCGTTTTGTGCTTTAATGTCAATCGCATAGCTGCCCTTATCCAGAACCCCTAATCATATATATAATTATAGCATACTTTTCCGCTCTCATTCACCAAACGGTTTTGGCTTAGCATTTATAATGATTAGAATTTATGAACTAGCAAGCTAACCAACTTTGCTGCGAGTGTCCCCGCCGACACCATCCCTCCACCCCAACACCGACCACAGAGCCCCTTTCACAACTACTACTTTTAGCCTCAACTATTTTACGCTACATACAAAGTTAAACCGAAATGCACATAAATCAAATGCAAAACTTTTGTTTTGAGCACGAATATTCGAGTTTTTATCGGTGGCCCAGCAGACACTATATAGTCACATGCAACCGTTGATATTGTATTTATGTATATATATACCCATATATGTATGTGGGTGTGCTTGTGTGGAAAACTGTTAGTTGATGTTGCTTTCCAAGCATTTTGGCAAGCAAACAAAACAAACGTAAATCAACAACAGCAGCAGCAGCAGCTCATCATAAAACTCATTTGGTTCAACACCCCATCCCCAATGTTAAAAAAAAAACCCTACCCCAGGACCCGGGGGAGGCGTATTCCGCACTTGACCGAGACAGAAAACAATGCCAAATGCGCATTTCGTTGCCCTTTTTCAACTGTTTCCATTCCATGAGCACACCCATTCTCCTCTTCGCACACATCGGCAACGGGTCCAATAGAAAGAATGGGTGGGATAGAGAATAGAGAGAGACCGCGATAGAGAGAACCCAAATTAAGTACAACAAATGAGTTTGTAGGCAGCTTTTGGGCGTTTACGGATTCTGAGACGCATACAGTACAAACAAAGCGACAAAATAAATTTGTGTAATTGATGTGGCTAATTTGTCACTGGCCATGGCCACATCTCAGTCACTTTTACAGGTGGCCCTGGCCCGTTGAGTGATATATCAAGGGCAAGTCATCTATAACTGCGCCAGCAAGTAGGCAGCACAAATTTGTTATGCCCGATGAAGTTTTGATTTAAAGCCGCAACACGCGCAACGCCGAACAGAAAAAAATTAATCGGGTGCGCCAAATTAAACAGCACGAAAAAATGTAAAAAACTAATTATTATAAGCATCCAATTTTTACTGCTACAAGTCGAAGTGTACACATCCTTCAAATAGCTTTTATTTATATAATCATAAAATAAATATAATCATAAAATAAATTATTAAATGTTGGGGATCCTCACGAAATGCCCTTGAACTTAATCGGAAGGCACTAGCTTTGAATGCTTTTTTTTTAATTTATGGGCAGCTTTCTTAAATTCCGTGCTAAAAATTTGCATTTTAATAATATACGTATATTGTCATAATTAAAAGTAAGATTTCCCTATATTATTGAATTGCATCATGGGACCAGCTCAATATATCATTTTGACTATTATGCCATATTATAAAAATGGGCATCAAAAATGTAAACTGAATGTAATAAATGTGAAATACGTTTTTTTTATATTTCGTAGAATATTATTTACCGCATGTGTTGTTCATTCCATCATTTGTCATGTATTGTGCTTGGGCCAAGTGAGTGGTTAAATATTGTATAATCATGACTATATTAAATTGTACTCTCGCTACTGCAAGCATAATGCTGAAAGATCCCATATGCCTTATTTAAGGGTATAACAAAGAACACAAGTTGACAACGAGCTATATGAAAATTTCTTGAGTAAATATACGTGGCAACTTTTTCTGCCAGTCTGCCCGGAATTCAGACAGCCGGAAATGGGGCGGCACATTAAGAAATAAAACCCGTTTCATAGCCTCCACAGTTAAATGCAATTCAATGGTGGAAGAAAAGGGTTCGGGTTTCCTCTTTGCATGGCCGTTGACTGTAATTAATTCCTTTTTGGGTTTCGCAAACATTTTACGCACTGTTTGCTTGTCTTTTATGTTTGGTCTAAGCCACTCACAAAGATCGCCGCTGACAACTTAAAGCCAAAGTCGCGGAAAGGAAACTCAATCAGCAAAAACTTAGCGCAAAGCCCGCCGCAGCTAAGCATTGCGTGGAGATAGCTCAACGAACACACAGAAACTTTACCAAAACTTATCAGCCAGGACAAATTATTAAAAGAATTTACGAAAAGTCCACGCCAAACAAAGCATAAATAAACTAATTTAAGTTTCTTTGCTCAACAGACATTGCATTGGCAACGCTCCGTTTGAAACATACTAACAGAAAGGGGCCGGCGTATAGCACAGCCAACTGGCCAAGGACGCGTTGCTGCAGCCGTCTGGCATAAGTTGGCTAACCAAAATAAAAAAAAAACCAAGAGAACACAAAAAACAAAAGAGTCTCTTTTAAGCCAATTTGGCAAGCACCCCAAAAAAATATTTAAATACCCTGGAAGTCTAAGATAAATAGTTTTATTTGATGTACACGAGTATATTGTTTAAAAAAGTTAACTAATTAAATTAATTATTAGTTAAATTTGTTTAGTTATATTTAATAATTATTAAGATTCTTTATTATCTCTTTATTTTTATTAAAAAAAAATAGAGCTATAAATACGTTTTAAACAAAACAAAAAAAAATTAATTTTCATAAAAATTGCTGTTTTAGTTTGTCTTGGTTTGATCTTTTTTTTTTTCAAATATATATAATGTTTTAATACATAAGAAAAACATATAATCATGTCCAGTCTGAAACTTGTTATAGGGCATCGTTTAGTGCAGCACTGTCTTCCATTTATCTGCCATTTCCCTCTTAATATGTTCATTCTCATCTTGATCACAATAAACAGCAACAACCAAAGGGAAAATAGCGAACTCTCAGCTTCTTACGTTCGCGTCTTGGTCATAATTTAAAAAAAAAACGCCAGCAAAAGACAAAAAAAAAATTTTAAAATCTAGTTTCTTGTTGGCCAGCCGTAGATGTGTTTTTGCTGATGTCAGCTCTTAACGCATGCCAACGCATTAGCGACCAAGCCAGGACCCGGTTCAAAGTTCAACACTCTGCCTCAGCCAGGACCCTGCTCCCCGGCTGTTGCCTTCCTGTCAAGAATTTGCATATTTGCGGTTTTTCAGCCATTGCGTGTCCATCGCATGTGGGACTCAGAATACTTTTTACGTTTTTCTGCTTTTTTACTTTTTTCGGTTTTTATTTTTTTTTTTTTTTTGTTTTCTGTTTAGTAGTGTGAAATTTAACGCTCGTCTCTGTCGCATTTTTGCCTCGGCTACATTTTGGGACTATAATAGACTCTGCATAGAAAATGAGACCAGTAATTTGATGGCACCACATTGTAACCAAAAATAGCCTGCCTGTGGTCCAGGATGTTGCTTCCTAGGCAGCAAACTAGAGCACGGTCTAAAATCGTCTGGCATGTGTGAGCTGATGGGATTGCAGCATTTATTTGGTTTTTTATTCTACTATGCTTAAATTATACAGCAACAAAATAAATATAGTCTTAATTTTGCTCATCTTAAAGAGAGGCTTTTAAAAAACTCCCCATCACCATACGTTATTAAATTTTCTTTATATTTGAAATTATCTATTATTATTATTATTATAATTATTATTATTATTATTATTATTATTATTATTTATTATTATTATTTATACTTTTACTCCAGCATTGAATTTAAATCCATATTATCTTTAATTAGTTGCCCTGAAAGCTGAAATACTCACACTTACACACCGACAATTCCTTTCTAAAAATTTCTAATAAATTTAAAATAAAAAGAACTTGTTTGCAGAAATATTCAATTTGCTTGCAAAAATATTTAACAATGTCAAATAATTCAAATTCAAAATCTATGACAACAGACCTATGAGCTAAATAAATTTACATATAAAATTGATATAAAACAAGTAAGTACGCTGCAGTCGGACATTACCAGCTGCGTTATACTCGTTCGCGTTCTTAATTATTGTAGTTATTTTGGAAAATTTTGGTATTTTGTAATTTGCGTGGTGCGGAGAGTGGGTGACTGATGGAGATTTCGATTTTTGCGATTTGCGGGGACACAAGTTACCAGGTAACGGAGGTAACCAGCTATCTACATACCGATTTTGCTTACTCTATCTTTAAAATTTTAGGAAATATTCACCTTTTATCGATTTGCGATTTGAGGTGTATCGACATGTTATCGAATTCCCAGCCTCCCAGTGGGCGTGACACAAAAATCTTAACACTTTGTCTGAAGAGGATAAGTACAAGTATATATTCAAAGTTTCAAGTCTCTATCTTCAATAGCGCCGAAAAAAGTTGCGTTCATCCGGACAGACGGACAGACGAACAGATGGACAGCATGACGGACATTGCACAAACCCAATATACTAGTTTGACTTCTTGAACGAGTATAATGACTGACAATATCATAAAATAAGTATGCATAAAGTTTGTTTGTTCTAATATGCATATTCATTATGCTTTATTTTGCAACGGCTTCATGGCTTTTAATTCACTATACAGTAAATTTATCCGCTGTTTTGCGTTAAGTTTTATTTTGAATATTCACATATTTTATTCACTTTGCAACTGTCTGCAAAACTTTGCTTACCTTTATTTCCATTAAATCCCCGATGTGTTTACTTTTCAGAGAATTGAAGTTGCCGCAGGCAGATGCCAAACCAAAGTTTTCGCTGACTTGGCTACCCCACACATCATATCGTTGGCCCCACCTTGCAATCCTGTTCGCGCCCAATCAACCTTGTCTTGAGCCCACTTAACACGGCCGCACTCGGCCTTTAGCATCGCTTAGATTTATTTGACATTTAATGCCCGCGCACGCGTCTCAACGCTTTCAACAATTGGCTTTGCGGCTACTTTGGGCTACCACGGTCTCTGTGTAATATACGCCATGTACACATGTGTCAACAAAACGCCCGCTCTCCACGACGCTCGTTTGCCTGTTTCCGTTCGCCATTTCCAATGTCCACCATGGCGTATACGCAACGCAGCTTGAGCTCGTTTGTATTTAAGCCTAAATTATTAACCGAATAGCAGGCGCACAAACATTATTGCTTTGCCATAAGCGCACACAGCGAGCACTTGAAACTAATACACACACATACGTCCACACACATACACACACATACGCACACACACACACACACACTATACAAACAAATGGGTCGCAGCAGCAATTTCATGAGTCATTTAACCCAGTTCTGTGAGCAGCAAAAAAAAGATCGATGAATTCTGCGTGAATGTGTATGTGTGTTGTTGTTGTTGTTGTTTTCACATGGCACATGATTATGTTTATGAAATTCTAACAGGACACACACATACACATTGGACGTTCATGTTGTCGAAGTGCGCACAAAAACATAAACACAAAATCGAAAAAAGAAAATGAAAACTCGCCACGTTTGTGATGAGGGCGGTCAGCTTCTTGGTGCTTTTCACATGATGAAAATGAGCAAAACTTTGTATGTGTGTGTGTGTGTGTGTCGTGTATGCATATATACAACATACATCAGTGCGACTGCAGACATCTGCAGAATAACCGGAAGCTTGCCAACATCCGTTGTTCGCCTTTAATCTGGCCCCCATTTTCGGGGGCGTTGGGTTCTCTATGGTCTGACCCAAAAGTGCGGAAATTAAAACATATGTATTTATAGCCAGCACATGCACATCGTGTTGTAACGAACTGCACCAAAAGCAACAACAACAACAAGAACAAGCAACTAGCAGCAGCCACAACCAAGTTGGCCCCAAGCTTAAAACTGACCCCCATTTACCAAACAACCTCCGTACAATAACAACAGATATGCATCTGTGTCGAGCATTTGCCACACTCACACATACACACACATACACTTACTTACATACACCTAGTGTGCTGGAAATCTGTACTATAAGCATCTGTATGGCTCTTCCTCTGTTTGATTCGCTTTACGTTCAACTTTTATCTCTGCATTTAAAAGTTTCTGTGCGCCAAAAAACGCTTGCACTTCGCCCAGGCCGCAGTCAATGGCCAGCTGAAGCCCCAAGTGTTGGTCAAGTACCGTCCGTGTTCAAGTCTATGGTTAGCTGCTGTTGCTGCACTTGTCCGTTCTTGTCGTAATCCGCTTTGCCACGCCCAATCCAGCCCGATTCAGAACTGCAACCAGAGACGTAACCGGTGCCGGAGACGCACCCGAATCCGAATCTGAATCCGAATTCAAAGCCAAAGCCGATGCCGATGCCCAGCGGCTTGCCGACCAACAGCAGCTGCTGCTTGCAGCTGAGTTAAGTGTTTGTTAAATTACTGTTTGTGGATTTTCAAATGGAAATTAATTTGCACTAAGAGATGGCTACATTGAGACACAAAAAACAAGAAATATATATATATATATACATATATATCAAAAGACAAAAAACCATTCAAGTGTTTGCGGTTCTTGCGGCTAACCTGTCTATGTGAGTCTCTAAATGCTGCACATTTATGGTCTGTATAATGAAAAGAACGAAGACTTAAGCACGGTATTCGCTAAAAACACTCTACTCATGATCATGACAGAAATAATAAAATAAATTTTGCAACTTTCACAAATCTGCTGATAAAATATTTGCGGCCTCTAACTTAAAGTTTAATCAAAGACACAAAAGTATTAAATTTGTTAAATAAATCATCAGAAACCTGCTTGCCAAATTTGGTGACACTAGCTCTAAAATAGTGGGATATTTAAATTTTAATTTATATATTAAATATATAAATGTTTTCCTTTTCTAACGCGGATTCCCGTGCATATATTCAAACTTTTAGGTCTCTGGCTTTAATATATACGAATAATGGTTGAAATTATAATCGCTAAACAAATTATAAATTAATATATTTTCCAAAATTGATTAATTTTAAAAAGATTTCTACAAATTTTCAAGAGTCTAAAAATTAAGGTGTTTGTAAAAATAATAAAATAATTCTTGACAAGTATTAAAGTTCTGTGTGTATAATGCATAAAGGTGTATTACCCATACTCTTATTCTTTCACATTATTCTTAAATTTTTTAATTCTTAGATTCTTTGCACTGTGCGCAAGCTTGTGGCCAGCCACTTAAGCCATATTACGCTTAATCTCTAACCGTTTATCGCATCAAGTATACGCCTTGTAGTGCGATTGCCGCCTGTTGTCAGTTCGTTCGTGTTTCACTATCTTAAGCTCTGAAGCTCTCCAGACAACTCATTCTCATGCATTTCAGTTGTAATTGCCGTAGATACGAATTTCATTTTTGTTATTTTCACTCTGATCCAAATACTGTGTGGCAAATGGTAAAAGTTTTAATTTAATTATAGCTGCATTTACGGACAAAGCAGGGCTGGCCTAAGCAGGGCAGGCACACATATCTTTCGACCACTTCCCCCGCATACAGACACGCATAAGACCTGCGGATTATGGCCATATAAATGTTGGTAGAAACGTAAGAAAGTGTGCAGCATGCCTTTGTGTTTGTTTAACACATACGCACACAGACACACATATCCAGTTGAAATGACAGGACTGGAATATTGCACATTTCTCTACGCAGAGTTATTCAAGTATGGAACAAAGTCCAACTAACTTTTTAATGCTGATTATCCGGCCGGTCAGATCTCACTCAGTCTCTCGAGAATCTAATCAAATATTTCGTCTTAACAGTTAAATTGGTGTGGGCAGATTGTGTTAAAATAAGAGCCAATTCTGTTTTCTTGCTGCATGCCTGCTGAATCCCGCTTGGAGATTGCAGAAGCCCACAGATTGGCCCTAATTAAGCATTGCCTGTTTAAATCAATATGCACAGAACAGCATGCTTTATAATAAATTCTCATATATTTATGGTACATTAAATAAACCGCACACATCCACTTCAACCGCCTTTTTCTTCTACCTCCATTTGTCAACGTGGATTTCGCAGTAAGGCTTGTCATTGATTTATCACAAGTGGCTGCTATACAAATTCAATAACTTTTGCCATGGAGCGTCAAGCTGGCAAAAAGCCGCAAAAAGCAACTGAAGCGGCAAATATACGCAAAAATGTATAACAGTCATAAACTGCAGCACACACTCCAAACACCAAGTGGGACAGCAACAGCAACAGGATTTCAACTTTGCACTGCTTTATTGACTGACTGAGGGAATGACTAACTGACCAAAAGGGTGCTGATGGCCAGGCTGAAACACGGCGAACTGAGACGAGCACCATTCACCAAGTGAGCTGGTTTGAAGTATTTTTTGAACAGGTGTGAAGACTGTTGTTAGTTGATTATTCACACACACACATCGCACACATCATCTGCGTGTAGTCAAGCCTTGTAGCACTTATTTGTTAATTAGAACGTAAAGAAAAATTTAAACCAATTACCAATAAATACTTATAAACATAAGAATATTTAAAAATTACAATTAAAGCAGCTTAAATTTTTTATAATTTTTACTATTATTATTTAACGCAGTACAGTCAGATAAAAAATTACTAAGATAAAAAAATACTAAATTACTAAAATTACTATAGTTTTTTAAATTCAATACAAGGGTTAAACTTATTACCTACTTTTAAATTTATTAAATTTTTATGTAGAATATTATTAATACATTTCTACATAGAGCATTTAACAAAACATAATAAATAAACGTAAAATCAACGGTGAAATGGCATATTCAAAAATTACTTACTTAATATATACTGTTTAAAAAATAATCGAATATTTTTATATACATTTTTAACAAAATTTCTTTGAAAACAATTGATTTTGAAAATTCTAATCTACTTTTAATTAGGTAATTTAATGCCAAAACTTTTCTGGGGCAGATAAATCTGCTGTTTTTGAAAGTTGCATAATTTTTTCAAATTTTAATATTTATCCACAAGAGTTTTGTTTTCAAATATTTTACTTACCTTACATATTGAGCAAAATTCAACACGGCGTTGATAAGCTTCATCAATTTGAGAGAACAATTACCCGATAAACATTACAAAATAAAATCAGCTTAGCATCGGCAAAACGAACCGCTTTTGTGGATTTCAATCAAAACTTGATTGCGTATTGAATTCGTAGAGGAACGCACAACTAGTTGATTGAAAGCCATTCGATATAACTAATCGTTGAATGGAAGCAAATCAGATTTTGGACAACGCGGCGCCCATTGCCAATTTGCACATTGCGCAACACAGCACCACAAGCAGGTCATAATTTACACCTATATTACACACACAACTGCAACTGCCATTGAGTATTATGGCACAGGACCTTTATCTCTCTTTTCTCCCGCTTCCACTAGTACATTACTGCAGAACAGCGATTGCATTTTGTGCAGTACTTGAAAGCGGTAAATGACCGAAGGATGGCTAGATTGTGATCCCATGCATATAGGATGGCGCATTATATGGCCTCTGGTCATAATATATATGGCACATTATGCGACGCTGATGGCGATGGCGATGATGATGGCGAGAACGTCGCCGCTGCTGGGCAGCACTTGACACAAAACAATAACAGCAGCGACCAACACACAGTCATATAGAAAACTTTTCGACATAAAACAATAAAAGTTTTTCGCTTATTGCCCACTTGTCCTTGAGTGGTTTTGCATGAAGTCGCCAGGTCGCCCACGTGGCTGGGGTAAAATTGGCGATGATGATGATGTGGATAATGGTCGTGGAAGCGTGCATTCCGCGAACGGACGCGCAACATTTCGTCAATAAAATATACATATACATATACATATACATATATATATATATGTATATATATAAATATATATATATTATATGTCGCACACTTTGCGGCGTCCATTAGGCGATGCTTCAGATCGCTGGGTCGCTTGGCATATTTATTGATTTTCCATCAGCGTGCGTTCAAGTGTTTAACTATGTGCTAATATTTATTAAAACCCGTAAAGACACATTACGTAACGGGGCATAACGATAAAGCGCAGATTCTGCTCTCTAAATTATGAGCTTGACGGAATTTGGGGCGAAGGCGAGTGGGTAAAACATGTTGTTAACAAAATGTAATGTAAGCGATTGCTTTTGGTGCGCATTTGTTATGCTTTCACGGGGCGTATGATTAATCTTTCATTATGGTATCGGCCATGCCAGATCTTTGGCTCGCCCACAGCTGTGCGGCTTTTGTTCGGCTGTCCAGCCATGAAAAATGGTTTGCTTTTGTTTGCTTCGCATTTACCTCATAGTCGAGAAACTCTTTCACAATTATATAATTTATGACCCATTTGTGCTAGCCCATTGCCATTAAAACAACTTAATTAACAGTTAATATGCTTTAGTTATTTTTTTCAGTTTTTTTTTATTTTTTACTTACTCTTCCGCACGTTCACAAATTTTTGCATTTTAAATTCTTACATTCTTAATAGATTTAGTTTTCTTTATCGTACTTTGCTTCGTTTTTATTGGGGGTTTTCTCGTATTTAATTGAAAGTTACTTTCAAATTCTGTTTAGCTTTAATAACACCATTATTTAAATTTTGTTTTCGTATTTTCCTTTTGGTTTTTTTATAATAAATAGACTATACCGTATGTATACATATATATAGCATTTTTTATGTAATAATATAATTATAAATACACATTTACATATACAATATTAACGTCAGTTTTCTGCAGTTTCCTCTGGGCTTCATTGTAATTAGCTTATATCTTAAACATTTAAGAATTTGTCACTTTTTTAGCTAATTTGCTGTACTTAACGCTGCATCATTTTGTAGTGTTTGAAATGTTAGTGAAAACGTTTTGGTATGGTTTATTAGAAAGTTTGAAGAAATGTTCAAAAATTCTTAGAAGTTTTACTGGTCGTAAAATTATATAAAAAAAATATATATTAAATGTGAAAAATGGTTATCAATATAAATTAAAAATACATTTTCCTTATAAATCTCTTTGACAACCTTTGGACACATTGTTAAACTCATTAAATGCTTTAAAAAAAAACCAACAACAACAACAAAAAGTCATCAAAAATTGCAGCATAGTATTTGTTGTATTTATTGCACTTTTTGTTTTAGTTGTTGAAAAGCTAATGGAAACTATTGTGAGCACGGGTCATAGTTGTAGTTGTATAGTTGTTGCCTTAATGCAACTTTTTTAGTTTTCAGTTTTTGTTTATTCCTTTCCCCCTTTTTGTATTTATTTCTATCGATAGCATTATAAACTTTTTCAATGTTTATTATTTTCATTATTTTTGTTTTATTGTATATACCATTATATAAACACTGAATTAAATTGGTTTTCCATTTTTTCTTTCATTTTTTATTTTTGTTTTTAATTGCAAATACTTTTGTATGCTTATTTTTCTATATACTTACTATGACAAAGGTGATGTGTTTGTTGAAATTAATTAAAGATCCAGCTTTTAGAAATTCGTACAAAGGCAATATTATAGAGGAGAATGAACTTTGCGAAACATATAAAAGTTGCTATTTCTTTGGCATAAAAAAATCGACTATGTTGTAAAAATGTCCTGTTTCCACAAGCCATGAAGTTGAACAAGGTAGTTAAAGTACTTATGAATTTACAATGGAAATTATCTTACTCAAATAACAACAAATAAGTTATGGAAAACAGGTATCCAATTTAACAAAAAGCACAAAGTCAGATTAAAAATGTTTAAACAATGCGAGTATAAACAGTAATTTTACAACTGAATAAATGTTTTTAAATATACAACTTACCTCCAATTTTATTTAATTTAAAAGCAACAACGGTATAATAAGGAAATAAATAAACTTGCCTATTTGGAATCAATATAATTTAGAATAAGATCAAAAATTGTTTACTTTCAATTTGTCAAAAGTGTAATGAAGAAATAAGATAATTTTTAATTTAAGTTTGTTTTCAACAAATTTTAAAACCATTAAATTGAGGTAAGAAATCGCATTAAGTTAAATACGAGTATATTTCCAAAAGATTGTCCAGCAAACCACTTTTAAGTTTTCAAAACTTAAACTGAAACTTGTGTTGACTTAGCTGCTGTATATTTTTGCATATGTATTTTATAATTGTTTTTGTTTTCATAATATTTGTCTAATTTTTCCATATTGGTTTTCTTTTTATATATTTTTCATCAATTAACAACATATAAATTTTGAAATGTGCAACATGTTCTCATCCATACCTAATCTATCCTCAGTCCTTCAGCGCCATCTGCCACTCCAATCGCACAGTATTTAAGCTTAACTATAATTTATTTATGCAATTTGTACACACATTAAAGAAACAATTTCAAAAAAAATAATAATACAACTTATGGTAGGTGTATTTAAATCTTTAATGCCTACGATGTTCAGGCGAACTTTTTGCGGCTTTCGCACATAAATTTAACATCTAGACAAAGTTGTACCTAGGTACGCCCAGGCTAAAGTTTAACTTCTGCTGCATCCGTTGTGAAATCATTTTTACAGTGTTTTTATTATATTTTATATGTGTATATATGTATATAAGTTGTTTTATATGCTTTAGTCAGTACTTGAAATTTGCTGCACAGTTGAAGTTTAACATTTAAAAAATTTTTCAGTTGTTTATTTTTTTTATATTATGTTTTTATGCTTAATGCGTCTTGAGTTTCTTTTAGTCAAACATTTATTTTTACGCCTATTTGAATTTACAAAACCAGTTTCTGCCTTGGGAATAGTCACAGTATGGCATCTAGAAAAGCGCTAAAGGCTCGTAGCTTTTATTTAAATATTAAACTTGTTTTCCCATTGTTTTTCATTATTGTTTTGAAAATGTTTTGCAGGTTTGAGCAGTGTTCGTTTCGGGACAAGTCTCTACACAAAATTCTAGAGAAAGTTATTTGATTAATCCACTTCTCATTTTGTTTTTTTTTTTTTGGGATTCTGTATCAAAAACTTATGAAGTATATATATTTTTTTGGGGAGTGCCTTGAAAGAGAATTCCAATATTTCTTCACTTAAAAGGCGCGATGTTGCGTATTTACAAAATTAAAACAGAACCGATTGACAATATGATACAAAGTTGTACTTAAAAAGGCGACAACTTGGCTATGAATTTTGTTTTGGGCTAATTATTACGTATACGTCACGGATTCATAGAAAAACACAATAGCCATTAGGTTATACATATTAGTTACTATTATATAGTTACAGCTTATGTTTGTAGTCGTGTTTTGTGTGTTCGAGAGAGTTAAGCTAAGTTGTTATCATATAGGTGTATGTATATGTATTTGTTTGTTTTTACTCTATATTAGTCTAGAGTCTAAGAGTGTTTTTAATTTTTTTTTATTTGTATATATATATATATATATATATATATATATATATATATATTTTCGTTTTCTTTTTGAGGGGCTGCTCACCTTATGTCCGCCTCATATACTTGCCTAAACGTCACCGTTGTTGTCGGTTTTGCAGCTGCTATTGCTGATTCTTGAAGATGCTGTTGTTCTTCTTGTATTTGTTGTTCTTGTTTTTGTTGGCGTGGGCCACGCCCTCGCCAATGCCAGCGCCATGTGACGCTCAGCAGCGAGGACAGCAGGCTTAAAATACACTCGAGGATGTATCCCACTCCAGGTACCGACAATGTCGCTTCGACGCGGGCATTGCGACCACCTCTGCTGGTGTTTTTGCTGCAACTGCTGGTGGCACGTCGTTGCTGCAGCGTCGACGTCGCTGCCTCAGCTGCACCCGTGAGGGCCGCATGGAGTGCCTGACAAATGCCAAACTGCAGCAGCACACAAACAGGTACACTAAGAGATAGCGACTTGGAGACATGGGAGGATGTGCTGGTGCCGCGTGCTGCATTGCTGCTGGGAACTCCCCTGGAAACGGAATGAGAAACACCTGTTTAATTTACATCTTTATTGCTGTTCTCATACTCAGTTATTGGTTCAAACGAAAACAATTCAAATAAGTGTTTAAATTAATATATATGTATATTTATGTACTTATTTCTGTATAATGTATTCAGTGCGTGTCCTTGCCGTCTACACGCGCTTACGAAGGGCACATTTTATATTAGGTATATGCAATGTTCGTCTAACCGTATGAACCCTCTGACAGCGTGTGCACTCGATTTATTCTATATACATACATATATTTCTCGTTTTTAAAGCTAGATATGTCAGACAAGGATTGGCTAGCATATTTTTAGAAACTCTCACTGAGAACGTGGCAAATCAATAAAATATATAGTACATCTTGTATTCAGTGTATTCAGTATTCACATCAGTTTAAAGCTAAAGCGTTAATTATCGAGCCAAAAACTTTCAGTGACGCTCACAAATTAGAATAATGTATATTTCTTTTCGACTTGTTAAAGCTATTATTATACTGTGAACGAGTATTGCGCAGTCGGTTACACCCGACTACAACGTTCTTACCTGTTTGTTGGTCTTCGGAAAGTTGTTAAGTTAATGTGGTACTGTGAAGTGCTCAACGCCGGTGATTATCATAGCGACATAATGCGACATAATCCGGCTGGAACACTAACTGGATTACCAGCTCACTCAAAGGTGCACATACAAAAGACAACTTGTTTGAGAACCCCAAAAAAAAAAACCAACAAGCAATAAAACTGCTTCAAAAAGAAAGCAAGTAAGTCGTCAAATATGCTGCAAAAGGCAAACGGGCAACACGAACCATAAAAACAAATAACATATACAAAATAAAAACAAAATCCCCATTTCCTGAAAAAAACACATAAGGACAGGAAGCGCTGAGCTCGCAACCAGACACAAGTTGCACCCATGAAAGCAAAACCGATGACAGATACAACTTAGTCAGCGCAACGGAGCTTTAGCAGCAACAACTGCATTTAAGGGAATACAGTGGTGAACATCAATGACAGGTATATATAGAGAGACTATATGTATATTACTTACTAGTATCATTTAAAGCAGACACAGAGTAATAGACAATCAAAAATTATGTCTTTTTACCGATTGTTTCAATCAATTTCTAAATTTTGATAAGGAGTTTTTGAAAAACGAAAAGTTTTATCCTTAATCATAGGAAAAAACACTCTGAGTATATATTACAAGCTTCAATAGCGGCGAATAAAAAATTTTTTTTATACGGAGTGGATGTGTTTTTTGCAAGTTAATCGGCGTAAGCTAATAAGTTCAAGTTTACGTTAATTGAAGAGCAAAGCACCGAAAGTTCCACAGCTGTGAGAGAGCTCTGTCATCTCTAAATCGCTGTTAACTATTTGTGAAAAAGACTGAATAGAATCTCATTCTAAGCGAACATTAAAAGAAGGTAGACATCTGAGCACAACTAAGTGTTTTCTTTTAATACGGCTCCTACAAATGTTTTTACCAATTACATTTATTCTAATACCGATAAATTAATAAACAATTTGTGGTACCCACATTTCTTTCACTGACAGTTGAATTAAGAGAAGTTTTTAACCGGTTTCGCAGAAACCAAATGCGACCCGTGCTGACGTTGATGCGACAAGCCAAACAAACAAGTAAACAAATAAATAAGCAAACACGTAATACCCGGGAATTCATATTGTCTTTGGGTGTTGCAAGTGCGCTCTCGCTCGCACTTGGCGGGCTCGCTGGAGGTAGCAATAAACAATAAGAGGCAAACAATGCAAAAAAGTGAAGCCGAAGCAAAGGGAAGACACGAGAAAGAAGCGAACAGGCAACTGTTATTGGAGAGGCGAAGTGCGAACGAAACTGTTCGCGGTGCGACACGGCGAAAACAAAAGCAGAACTACTACAACAACAACAACAGCAGTAGCAGCAAAAGTACAATGTTGACGGGCAAATAATAATAAAAATAACAACAAAACAAAATGTAACGGGAACAGCAGCAGCAGCAACAACAATGCAAAGTAGCAGAACAAGAGACGAAACATAATAATAATCAGAAACAAGTGTGCCAAAGCAGTTAACGGAAACAACGCGCATTGCATGCACAATATGGCGACAGGGATGGGAACACACAGCCATGCGCACGTGTGTGTATGTGTGTGTGTGTGTGGGTGTTTGTATGTGTGTGTGTGTGTGTGTGTGTAGTGATGGCAACACTGTGGCATTATCTAGCAGACACCGTTGCGACAACAACGACGACAACTTGACATTAGTGAAAGTCGCAAAGGAAGTGGCATGCAGCATAAAGTCAAGCATGTTGACGGGCGTAGGTGGCGGGGGTGGGCGCGGTTGCGGGTAGCAGTCCAACGTAACATAAACATAATTTTCATGTGCCACGCGCGCTCGCTCAGTTGCTGCAAGCGAACATTCCCATTCACATGCGGCAAATGTCGCAGCGTTAACTAAAACGAAAATATGTAAGGACGTTGTAGACGGGTGTAACCGACTGTGCAATACACACGTTCACAGTATGAAAACAGCTTAAAACTGTAGAAAGCGTTCTTATTTCTTTTTTTTTTTGAAAAATATCGATTTTGTGGCCAACATTTTTTGACTTCATCTTTAGAGGTCATCAGAAAATTTGGTGACTCCAACTTTAAAATTGTGAATTTTCATATGAAATTTTGCGGTTTACCCGCCCACAAGCTATGTCGATTTTTTGATTTGCCACGATCTTTAAAAGTGATCATCATCATTATTCAAAAAATCTTCAACTCCTTATCTGTTGCAGTTATAAACGAGTATTCATTCCAAATTTCAAGTCGGAAGTACATGGCACGAATATACTCTGTTCACATCGTGAACAAGTCTGAAAACAAAACAAAAGTATTTCCTCCGCCGAATGAGAAGTGAGCGGTTCACGGGTTGGAGGGAGGTGAATGCCGTGAGTTCGCTTTCTGTTAGCTGTGCGCACATAATGATTACTGTGCAGAATTCTGCGCAGTGTGAGTTTCTTGGTGGGTGGAGGGACGAAAAGTGTATTTCCTTTTGGTGTCGCATTCTTTTTAATTTTCTTGTAGCACTCTTGCAGAATATTGAATATTGCATCTATTGTAGGTGCCCCGCCTCCCAATTAGCCTATTTCCACACGCCCCTGGCTGCCGATTTATAATCAATATTTGCGCAACGTTTTCACACTTTTCTATTCTATTTCCAGACACTTTACTGCGTGAACTTCACTTGTTGGGCTTTTATTTTTTCACTCTTTAAACGAAATCTATAGTCAAGTTAGTTCCACTACACCAGGCACGCCCTAATGCTGCCTCCCCCTGCTTCCGCACTGGGCACCTTTTGGCCTGGTTTATTTAGTGTCACTGCTTGTGTTACCTGTAGCTGCATTTCTATGGCTGCCCAAACGCGGTTTGAGCTCTGCATTCCCAAATAGTTAAGTGTAAATTTAAATTTTAAAGCAATTCAATTACAGATCGCATTTTAACACTTTTGTTTTTTTCACTTATATTTATACTAAAGATTAAATTGCATTTTTACAATAACTTATTTTATAGTTCAAATGATCTATATGATATGAGCAAATGTTATATTTTCGATTTAATCTATATATCACCCACATTTTCAAACTGATAATCTCTTCTAAAAATTAAGAAAAAATTTATTTAGCACGCTCATATCTCCCATAATTTCAGAACAGAATCATCTATAAGACAAGTCATAACAAAAGTGCCAGCAAACGTGAAAATCTGTTCACTTTTGACAATGTTATGGGTGTTTGAAATATGGACGGACAGCATGACGAACATCGCAAAAACACAATACACTCTATTCACCTCGTTGACGAGTATATATAAGAAAAAACAATAATATTTAAAAGAATAAAAAGTCAGTTTTCACTTGTTTGTTATTATACTGTGAACGAGTATTGCGTAGTCGGTTAAACCCGATTGTGGCGTTTTTACTTGGTTAATTTTATGGACTGCACTAACTGAAAAAATTTTATTATTTATGTTCTTTTTTTCAACTATAATGCACATTATTATGTTTAAAGTTGCTAAAGCAACATTAACCGAACTACTCGACTGAAACTCGGCATTTCAATTCAATTGTTTCTTACACTTGTTAAGAACTATCCCAAGTTGGCTCAAAAGGATTCCATAACAAGCATTTTGGTTCACCGCTTTCAGTTGAGCGAATTCCTCGCACAATTAAGTGAAGTTTGAACTAATCTTTGCAGCTCTTCAACCGACTGAGAATCACTTTTAATGCTATCCGAGCACCTCTTGACTCATGCCATGGCATTGAGGCATTCAGATTTCAGCCACAAAGCATTCATAAACCCGCATTCGCCACAATGGTGGCCGAAACCCTTTTGTCTTCTTCATTAGCATGCTTTACTTCTGCACTTTCTGTAACTCTTTGTGCAGTCTTCTTCTCGGACTGCGGCACTTCCCACAATACAGCCAGACAGTCTCTGGCCATTTATATTTCTGTCCATCACGCCAAAGTTTCGCCTTGGTCCATTATATTTTTTTCGTTTTACGTTTTCACCATTAAAAATTATTATCAGAGTACTTTTACTTTATCACAATGTTTGCTTAGCAAAGTTAGTAGAGAATATAAATTACCTGCTATATAATATTTGAATGTTATTTATATCGACGTTTAATGTTAACATCGTAATGCAAACAAAAGTTATAATAATGATAATAATACAACATTTTTTAGGTAGATATTAAGCAATTCCGTGCAAAAGTGTATGCTGTCTTCGGTGTGGCAATAAATACTGATCATATATACTTATATATATACACCAATTTTTTTTTTTTTTTTATTTCGTTTTCATGTTTATTGTCTTTTGTGTTGGATTGTCGTTGATTTTACTTACCATTCAGCACATGTACTGTTACGCTTTTGGGCTTTGCATTTGATGGATTACATTGATAATGTCCGGAGTCCGATGGACGCGCTGACTTAATCAGAAGGAACGAAGTCGTCGTCTCACCTTTGTTGGTGACTACGGAGACGCCGCCTCGGGGCGAATCATAGTTGATTATCTGCAAAGAGAAACGAGAACCGAGAGTTGCGGCGTGAATAACAGTGAGCGAACATTTATGTGCACACATAAAAGAGGAAGAGAAAACAAAAATGTGTGAGAGAGAGCGCGACAGACAATCGCAATTTGTATGCGAATTACATTTACAATAGACGCAGTCGCATCAATTTAGATTTTATGCGACATTCATTTTCTAAGCCATAAAATTGTTTGTGCCCCGATTACGCATACGCACTGTTGCACGCAGATGGAAAATTAAAAACATCGGCCGTGCCACATCACGATAAAGAAAAAGCATAATATGCATGGCAAAAGAAGAAAGATTGCGAATAAAAGCAAAACAATAAAATTAAATCTGTTCATGGCGAAACTCGCACTAATGGCAACTTCCAGCCCACTCTTCCGATCTCATACACCTACTCAACCCTTCTTAAAAGCCCGCTATGCTCTATAGAAAATACATAACAATAGAAGGTCTGTGCACAGCAGGAACCCTTTCGAATTCCCAATACAATGAGCTAAAACATGGCCGTGACTAAACTCCCAAAGCATGGAGAAAAACACCTAAAATGAAAAACTAAAACGTGGCTTTAACGGCCGCAGGGATACCACTGACAACAACATCAAGAGGAGACGCAACAGCAGGGAAAGCCAAACCAAAATCCATTTAAAACCCTTGCCTCAACGGGTCTTTCAGGGTCCCTCGCTTGGCATAGTGCTTAAATGGCATTTCCTTGCAGTCAACAAAATAGAAACACAAAATAAAAAGGGGGTGCAAAAAAATGTGAAAAAAAATAAATAAAAAGAAAAAGTTAAACAGTTTTTTGCCATTGCAAAGCTAATTTAAAAGTTACTAAATTGAAGCAGCGCTTCAGATCCCTCGTCATTTATAGGCGGGGCAATAATGATACCCCAAAGTAATTGCCTGTCGAATTTGACAAAAACAAAAAAAAAGACCCAAAAACAAAGCGAAACCGAAAATATAAAACACGTTACACTTACAGCGTTGTTGTGGTTCCAGAAAATATAGGCTGGCGGCTCCGGTGAGTTGAGTATGACACAGGTGAGATTTATAGTCGAGCCGCTTTCTATATACAAATCGGGTGCACCGATAATTTCCGTCGATGGCTCTGCAACAAAAGTAAACAAGAGAAAAACAAAGTTTCCGTTAAATACAATACCCAACTTGAACTCATAGAGCCCCTAACTGCTCATTAGCCTGTGCTGCAAAGATTCGTAAGCTCTTCCTAGTAAATGGGTCTAGTTGTAAGGCACTTTGGCTCAAATAAAATGGCAATTAGGTAAAAACAAATTTTTTAGCTCGCTCGGCAAAGCCTCATTAGAAATACAAGTGTAATTTAAATGCGCAACATTTTTAAAAGATATTCATTGAAATTTTCATGAAACTTAAGTGCTCGCTTACTCTTTCCCTGTGCACCCCTCCCTGCGACCGCTGGCCAACGAACACTTGAATTAACCCCATGCCATAGCAACAAGTGTAAAAGTTTACCTTCAATTTTTTGGAAAGATATTAAATTTTATGGCTCATCATCATTGAAATATAAGCCCAGGAAATTATTTATCTAAATTTCAACGAAAACCTCCCGAAAAGAAAAACAAGACTTTGCAATTAGAATACTAATATGCACTGGGCACACAGGCAATCTCATTAGACCTAAGAGCTTTGCACGGATCCAAGTAATATACAAACTCTCACCGCATTCAAAATATTTATACAGTAGTCAAGCATTTGTGGCCAACTATCATTACCATTAACCATGGGCAATGTTATATAAGAAATTCATTAATAATCAAAAGAAAAACCAATTATATTTCAGCTCAATGCTATCAAATTACGTTTACTCTATCATCATAATTATTATTTGTAATCTTGTTTGAATTGCTTCAAGCATTGTTAGACATACAAATGTTGTTCACAAATATAATATATCAGCATAGATAAACAACTCAACTTAAGTGATATATTATAATTAATATATTTATTTTATTTATTTAGTTGATTTGAGAATCAATCTAAGTAACGATTTTTAACTTACTCTATTTTTCCCAATAAAAATGGATTGATTTTATCCTTTCTGACATACCTACTAAGCGGCACTTTTAATAGTTCTACTTAAAAAGTTGTTGCATTTAGAAAATATATATTACAATTTAAGCGAACATCACGAATGCTGAGTTGTCGCATTAACCCCAAACAGGTATTTGAACATAAAACTACAACATTTAATTGGCTAAATAACCGCAGTTCCTTTTTAAGTTTAATTAGGTTTAATTGAGATGCCTGCCTTCATATTAAGTATTACGCTCTTTTCTAGTTGGATAATTATGCCCCGGCACTTACCAACAACAGTCAAGTGGATGTAATGGCTCATGTGCGGAGTTGTCGAAACTTGGCACTCGTAGATGCCAGAGTCACGGTGCTGGGGGTATTTTATCTGGAGCATCCAGTCTTCAGTTTGCGGTTGATGTATGGCTCGAAAGCGCTGATCAGATGTGTACGTATAACGGCCGACTGTAAGCAAATGTATGTCCCGATGTCGCACCCACGAGACCTGCAGCAACATCTGAAATAAATGAAATCAAAAGTTTAGCCAAGAGAGATTTCATTTGTAGAGACATGCAAAATTTGCATGTTTAGTTAAATTTATTGGGCAAACTGTTTAAAAAGTCTATTTCACGCGCAATGCCTGAATCTTGAACAGGGCTTGTGTTTATACTCATCCACAAGTTGAAAAGGGTATATTGGGTTTGTGCAATTAAACCTAATCCATATATAACTTTCTCAGTTTCCAAATTATATGCATCAAATTTTGCATGCAGAAAGTTTTTAGATACGACCACCAAAATAAATTCTTGAAAATTTAAATTTCTGCAAAGAACACATACCTAGAAATTTTAAAAAATATTTAACATAACACTTTTAAAATTAAAATAATAATAATACAGTGAACGAGTATTGCGCAGTCGATGACACCCGACCGCAATGTTTTTACTTGCTTAAGATTTAGGTTGGGTAAATGCAAATTTATTTTGAAATGTTTTATACGTTTTTCATTTCTTGCGAAAGCAAAGCAAAAACTTTGACACAAGGCAACACATGTGACATGAAAGAATGCGCCCCTTGCCGGAGGGTTGCTGCCAGCTGCCTACCCTTATCAATGTGTCGTGTCGTGCCGCTGGCAACTTTGCCGCCTCAAGGCAAATTGAAGGCAACACGAGGGTGCCACGCCCACGCTAATGCACACCTGTTTGGCAACCACCTGCTGTTAACGTGTCTAAGCTCAACATTTTTAAGTAACTGTGATTCGGGGGATGTCTCTCCCCATGTCAAACGTCAGCTGTGTGCATTTTCAATTTCAATGACAACAGCTTAGCAACATGCTGCCCGCCGACAGAAGCGAAGCCAAAGTTAATGGACAAGAAACGCGGCACGGCTGCTCCCGCCAGATCCGTCAGAGATTGGGCAGGTGTCAGGCCAGACGCAATGTTAGGTAAAAGTTTTGCGTGCTGTTTAAGGAAACTTGCATGTAATTAACACCAAATGTTGAGGCAGTTATAGAACACGCAACATCAGACAGCCCCGCCCCCAACCCCTTAATACAGAGTATCTGCCCGCAACCGCATTGCCGGGGCCCCCAATCTAATTCACAAATCAGCGCAATCTTTGCCCAAGTTTATGCGCATTATGCGTGTTTACAATATCGTAAAATTTGTGTATCGATTGCATGGGAGCCAAAATATATTATTTTTGGATGCTGGGCAAACAACATCAACGGGCAAATCTTTGACGTTTTTATAGCTCAATTTGCAGCGCGCCAGAGAGTATGCTTTAAAATTTGTTAGGCGCTTGTTATGTTATACCCTGTTGCTGCGGAGATTCCTTTCAGAAGCAATCAACGTTTCTAAGCTGTCTCAAGCTTTAATTTTAATGAAGCAAAATTTGCATTAATAAAATAAAACACATATTTAACACGATTTTGAAAAAATAGTTAAAATATTTATCTTTTCACGCGAATTGTTTTTAACACGACCTTAAACATTTTATTAGTCTTTTCTACTGATAATTATATTAGCATAATTTCGCATTATACTGAATTATAAGCAAAATTAAATAGAGATAATAATAGACAAATAATTTCTTAAATCTTATATCTTATATTATTTTTATATTATTAGTTGTATTTTCTTATAATAATAATTTTTTCTTTTTTCCAAAATATTAATTATAGTTTATAACATATTTAATGAATTAAAATGTGCTAACAGAAAATAAATGATCAACTGAACTCCAAAATACGTTTTTTAATATTATTTACTTTGAAGCCTGCAACCAATTTAATAAGAGAATAAGATGTATATAATTATCAAGTAGATCAAGAAATGTTATGTTATATTATGTATGATTAAAAGTGATGAGAAACCGGAATAATCATAATTAAGCCTGATTAAATTCACTATTATTACCATGACATTTTGTAATCATCACCGGCCAGTGCCAGTTATACAGAGTATCTCGTTGTCGCACAGCTGAGAATAGTATAATATTACACGCTTCAACTTTTTCTACAGACTTAACTTTTGCCTTGAATTATTTAGAAGCGCTTTGTTTTTCATGTGGCTGGCATTAAGCTGTGGGCGGGGAAGGGGAATCGCCGAGCTCCCTCAAACTCATTACCGCTCGCATGCTGTTATCAGCGGCAGCCGTAAAATGTCGACTCCGACTGCGACTCTAATGAAAAACGCCATTAATAATGTAGAAAACATAAACATCCGTTCACTGTTTATCATTACTCGGCGCACACATAAAACAGAAGGCGGCTAACACCTCCGATTTTTTATCAGCCGGCTGGCTTAAGTTTGACGCAGTTCTTGGCAGCAAAAGTCCGCAGCAATGATGTATTACTTTATTGGTATGGAAGTGGGCGAGGGATGTGGCTTTGACGGAAATGGAAATTGCCTTTGAAAGTTCGCTCGTTGCGCTCGGCTTCGGTTTGGGCTTGCGGTTACCGATGCTGTGGCATGCCGCAAGGTGAAAGCTAATTAGGCCTTCAGCTGACAGCTCAAAGAAATGAGTGCGCTTTTATGGATTCAAAAACTTTTAAAAAATGGTGGGAAAAATTTGATGAAATTAAGCATAATATGGATGTACTAAAAAAAACTTTATTAAAGATTACCATTTTAAAGTGAGGAACTATCAAAAAATTGCTTTTACATTAAATATAGCAAATATTATTTGATTAATACTAAAATAAAATATTAGCTCATATATATAAATATGTATTAAACTTATAAATATAAATATAATTTATTATTCACACACCGAACTCTTTCGTGTTATTAATCGCTCTCAAGATACATGTATTGATTTCATCGATTATAATAAATATTTCAATTACCAAAAATTAAATGGTGTCCCTAAGGCCAGCAAATGTTAATCTACCATTTGTAGTCAATTTTAAAATAAATATTTGTAAAACGCGACGCTAAATCAATTCAGTAAAATCCGATTATCTTGTTTAAATACATACAAAAAAAATCATTACATTTATGACAGTTTTAATAATATTTAACAATAAACGATTCGCCCACTTGTTAACATTTATATTACCTATATTGATTATGCGAAATTTATTATTTCATTAGCAATCGCTGAAACCATAAATAATAGAGTTTATTCAGTTAATTAAAATCGTTAATTAACTCAACGGCTGTCTGTTGATGATCGATGAAGTTATCCAACTAATTTGCAACCAATGAAGTTGCCAACAATTGTGGGGTAGTCTGGCCCAAACCTGAACCGCACCAAACCAACCTGACCCACATCTGCATGTGTTGAAAGCCATCTAACGCAGGTCCCAAAAACTTTTCACAGCCCCGCTCCCCAATTTCAAATAGCCCGTAACGGGCGCCAAAGCTACTCGAATTTAATAATCACGCAAATTAGTTTTCGAAACCGCAACTCAAACAACAGAGGCAACGTCTGCCTTCAACTCTGCAACCAACCACCTAATCACAGGTGCAGCTGGCTCTCGTGGGCCTGGGGCCTACCAGGCAGACATGTAACATATTATTATCGGAAAATAAGCCTGGACCGATGGCGGCGGCCGCACAGGAAGCTACGGAAACCAAATGACTACGGCGCAGGTTACAAAACCAAAACCAAAAAAAAAAAAAACAAACAACAAAAAACACCAAACCCAAAAAAATAGCAAAATGAAAGTTTTTGCATATATTTCCCGTTACGAAGTGAAAGGGGTATATTGGGTTTTTTGCAATGTCTGTCCGTTTGAAATAGAGAGCCGTGGAGCCGTGGAGTCGTGGCCATTCCATTTAATATATAAATCTACCTTAGTTTTAAACAGTTTTTAGTTTAAGTAATTTTTACAGTTTAATGATGGTCTCCTTTAAACCTTTTTTTAAATAAATTTAACTAGGCCAAATTTGGCGGATGATCTCTACTAAAGATCGAGTCGCCATAAATTACCAAAATCAATATTATTTCAAAATATAAATCATGATAGTTTGCCACTTTTTTAAGCTCTTAATGAGTATTGCGCATTCGAATACGCCCTATTGAAACGTTCTTTTTCTTTTTGTATTTCGGTTTTGTGGAGCTGGCTTGTGAAAACGTCCCAGGAGTCGATTTGAATAGTTTGCCAGGTTGGTATAAGCCTAGGCCGGAAGTGTGTTGGGCAAAACAGAGAGAGAGAGAGAGAGAGAGAGAGAGAGAGGAAAAGGGAGCGATTGTGTTTGTGAAATGTTTGCGGCATTTCCTTCCGCACACAGCACGACAAAGTCGATGCGGGAAAGTTGAATAAAGTAAAATCTGTTTCCTGTTTCGGTATAATTAATCATTTTATTTGGCAGCGGAACAATTAGCCAAAGCCGCCATGTGGGCGCAGTTTACGTGCTAATTAGCTAAAAAACATGAAATGTAACACACACGCGCACACACACGCACACTTTACAAATCACATTTTGATGGCAGCTAATGACATAACAATTGCAAGAACTGCTGGCCCGGCCTGGTTGTAATGTGGAAAAACAGTTTTGTGGTCTTGCTTACCGTTTTGTTGCCCAAATTCTTGACGCGACAATTCAAATAGGCCGTCTTGCCCAGCAGCGCGGTGACATTCTTCGAGGCGTTCTTATCGAAGTAGGGGCCACTGTTGCGCGAGTCCTCGACCAGATCGATGCTGTTGCGATGCACGCCGGAAACTGCGGCCAGCGATGCGATCGAGTTACCCTTGTGCAAACTGCTGCTGGCGATGCCGCTGATTGTTGATGTCGTTGAAACGCCGGAGCCGGGATTCGAGTTTGAACTGGAGACGGCGCTGGAGCTGCTGACAGTCGTCATTGAGCCAGTGGCAGTTGCATGGCCATTTTTGTTGCTTCCGCTGTCGTTGATTGCGCCGGTCACGCTTCCGCTTCCGGCGACACCATTGCCAGCAGCGACCGCGGCCGTGCCAGCTGCATCGCCTTCACTTGGTATGGCATTATTACTGCTGCTCATATCCTTCGATTTATACGAGTCACGCTGAGCGGCGAGCACTGCAAAGAACAAAAAACAGCGTAATCAGTAATCAGTGCAATCCGCATCGTAATTCAATTGGCAATTCATGTATGACAGTGGCCCTCGAAAGCATGCCAAGCAATTGTCTTCATATTTGATTGCCACACATGTGTTTAGGAAATCATTGTTGTAATTGCATCCGCTTCAAATTTCGAAATATTCTGGTTTCCATTTCCGTATCAATTTCACCATTTCAATTCATAACGGAAATAACATTCAGAACTTGAACTTGTTTTGAAAGTGTTTTTAAAAATACTTTCAGCCAATAACTCTTCCTATTGAGATGAATTGAAGATTTAATAATGGTGATTATCTGAGTGATGTGCTTGCATAAAATGTGTATATAAAGTAGACAAATGCGCAGTAAAATTCTTGTGAAATATGTGCAAATTTAAAAAAATGTACCAGCCTGACTTTAAATTTCAAATAATTTAGAATAAATTCGGATGATTTAGAGTAAGTTGGGAGGATAACCTCGGATTATCCCAGATAACTACAGAGGTGGGAAAAGACATAATGTTTGCAAAAACGATATGCTAAATGCAAGAAAATTTCATACAATTCAAAACTAAAAATTCCCCTATTAAAGTCGACATATAAAATCCACAGACTTTACGACATAACCTTTCGGCGTTTATATGTAACGATAATTTCGGATAATTCCCGATAACTTTTGCATAAACTTGTATACGACTTATAAATGCTCTTATAAATGGCTCTTTTTTATCCCCTTGAAATACTGAGAATTTTCCTATTAAAATCGATTTTTGTCTATAAATAAAATATAAGTCCATAGACAAATAAATGAATGCTTTAAGCATTCCATCAACTAAAACTGTAACCAAACTCATTCGAAACTAATTGGTAACCTTCTCGAAAACTACCTCTACGCACTATACTACATTTTATAACCAGAAAATTATCTTAGATTTCAACCGTCTAATTTCTGAATTCAGGAGTTAACTTCCAAAATGGCCTTCAAATGGCAACATAAACATGTGCATGGCTTCCACTTCACTAAGATCTAATTACGTAAAACGTAAATTGGTACCTTCGTACGCAATATCGTTACCATAATTGTTCAATTAGTTCACTTTTGGCTTTAACAGCCTAAACTGGTTTTCAACTTTTTGGCCCGGCCAAAAAGCACATGTTCAACTTTTTGCGTTTAAATCCTAACGCAGCACATTGTTTGGTCTTCATCGATAACACAAGCACAAACAACTATTCTTGGCTGAATACCTTGCAACCATTTTGGTAATTAGCAAATTAAGCACAGAGACACACACAACCACATGCACACACACACACACACACGTGTGCTTTGGCTTTGTTATCCGCATATGTGGCATAAAATTTCGTTGTTTGTGCTTTTTATACCCAATCACAAAGTGAAAAGAGTATATTGGGTTTGCGTAATATCCATCCTGCTATCAGTCCGTCTGTTAACCTGTTAAAGCTAGAGATTTAAAACTTGTAAAATATATACATAGATACATAAAATTTTAACATAAAATTTCTGACGTTGACGTTCCCTAAAGATTTCACTAATAACTTTTAGATACGCCCAGTGGGGCCGTGGCAAATCGATAAATATCGAAATCGATCGATTAAACCGTAAAGAGTCACCAAATTTTTCTTCTAAATATTTCGCCCACAAAAATCGATATTTTACAAAATAAGAATAATAATTAAGGCTGTTTAAAGCACTTGTTATATTGTAAAAGAGAACTGTGCAGTCGGTTACACACGACCGCAGTGTTCTTCTTGTTTTGCTTTCACGTTGTACGTTTATCAAATTTTCATGTTTTTGCCTCAACTTCAGCACAGAGTAAGACCCACTTTGAAGCTTGCTGTTGTCGCAGTTACGACCAATCTTTATCCACCGCCATTTATCCCATCACTTAGCAGTGAGCAGCTAGGACGACGCCAATACGTCTGGTTGAAACACTCACACACACGCACACATATGTGTACGAGTGTGCTTTTATTTTTATACTTGGTGTGTGTATGTGCGTGTGTGTGTGTGTGTTTGTGTGTGTGTGTTGGGCACTTGATACGCTTATTGCGCCCAGGCAGAGCATTTTTATGGCGCTGGCGACCATTTTATAGTTGGCAGTCAGCGACTTTATTAGATTAAACATGTTGTGCACGTTGGCCGAAGACTGTCAGCCGCACACACTCGCGCACACACACCCGCACACACAACTTATCCAGCTCGTTTGCCGTTGTTCGCCATTCTGCCCCTAGTCATGTTTTTGGCAGATAAGTCGCATATCCTTGCTGATGTCTCTAGTAGTTGTTGTTGTTGTTGTATTGATAACAGCAGCACACAACACTAACAACAGTCTACGGCCAAACAATACTCTGTCTCGATAAATATTAACATAAAAACCTTAAGAAAACTGACGACGGATTTTTTTTAAAGAACCCCTAAAAATATTTTTAAGATTAGTTTCCATACGATACTCATAAAAACGCATTTAAATTTTTAATTTAGATATTAGAAGCCTCAATTTCAATGAACTATTATTTAATTTATTATCAATCATTTTATTTATCTCTTTTATTTCGAACTGAAAAATAATGAATCAAAATAACGACCTAAATTCAAATTTCTTTTTCATTTAATACATATCGACTGATAAGTCGAAATACACTTAAAATTAAGGTAAAATATGTTTTTTGTAGGGAATAGCTTTGAGGGGCATGACTGGTCCCAAAATATCAAGCTGTTTTATTGCATTTTCTAGCTTCAATTAGACAACATTTAGAACTAATATACACTAGCTGGCTTTGAAAATAGAGTATAACAATAGCAACGGGAAAGACCAAGCCAACATCTCGCCGTCTGCGTTGACTTTCATCTTGGCTGTCCAATTGCCAAGGCAAACAATGTTGCTAATAAGTTGCTGCAACGTTTAAATCCCGACTCGCCCCCAATTCAAACGGCCACTATGCCACCCCACCGAGTCTCCTTCCATATCTGACTACGTCCGTTTCATCACGCGTCTGTCTGGGAAAACAACATGATAAATAAAGAGCCGCTGGCTAGAAATTAAAATAAATTGACTGCTTGGGATGCGGCAACCGCAACGGTAATGGCAACAACATCAACAACAACAACAACAAAAACAATAACATAAATTAGAGACTCAATATACTTGCTTAAAAACGCCCTGCAGAAATCAAAAAGTCATATGCCGGGTCGTTGTGTAGTCGCGACTTTAACGTCAACGTCAACTTCAGCGTCAGCGTCAGCGTCAACGTTAAACAAGCGCCGACCGCAGGGCATGTTCCTGTTGCTGTTTTTGTTCTGTTTGCTTGTTTTTGTTGTTGTTGTTGTTTAGTTCATTGTTGTAGTTACGCCTGTGCTGTTATTATTAACATGGCCCTGTTGTTGTCAGAAACATTTGAAATGTCAAAACTTTTTGCTCACTTTCTCGTTTCAATGCGTGTGTGTGTGTGTGCGTGTGTATGTGTGTGTGTGTGTGTTAGCTGAAATTATGTCTAGAAAACTTTTAAATTTTTAAATTCACTTACAAAATTTGAAATCGTTGTTCGTTCTTCAACATCCCCACAACACAAGCGCAAAACTTCTTTAAATATTTAAAGGTATTGCGTTTGTGGGGAACTGCGCATCTTTTATTGCTCCTCTCTGTTTGTTGGCACATAAAATTGTGTAAAGTATGCGCTAAATTAAATGAGGGAAGTCGTATGCTGTCTGTTATTTGAATATTTGTATATTCAACTTTTTTCCTGTTATTTTTCCCTTTTTTTTTTTGAGTGGGGTTTCTGACTTTTGGCAGTTGACAATTTTTTGGTGGCACTTTTACGGCATCAAAAAGTTGGCCTTTTTGGTGTATTGGTTGCTTCGAATAAGTTTAGATAAATTCAAATAAATTCAGCCACGTTGTCAATATTCATCAAATTAATAGCAAATGCAAAAATAACTCATTTTATATATAAACAACTTTTATCTTGATTGGGGTTCCTACTTTTTTGGCATTTCATATTTCCTGAGGCATTTGTACGCCTTTAAATGTTGAACAGTTTTTTAGTTTTTAAAGTCCTTAAGAGTTTTGATTAATTAAAGAAGTTTTTAGTATGCAAAACTATAAACTCTTTTTTATATCTAATAAAATATGAATATTAAAGGACTTTTTGTACTTAAAATAAAAAGAACAGGTTTGCAAATTTTTGGAATATTAGTAAATATACAACATAAATATATATAAATATAATTAATATACAATATATACAAATATAATACAAATATTGTAATCGGGTGTAACCGACAACGCAATACTCTTTCACAAAAATTTTCTTTAATATATATTTAGTTTTTAAACTGAGGAAAATATATGGAATAAATCAAAGCGCCACGCCCCTAGTGGGTGAATATTTGAGGCTTCATAACTAGCCTGAACCTCCATCCACAGTGATTAACGGATGCAATTAAAATAATCGAATTCGAGAGCATCCGCTGCTGTAATCAAACGTGATAAACTGTGCATTGGACTTGGCAGTTCATTAAAATCGAATACAGCCAGCTATCTGTTCCACTCAGGTGAGTCAAAGCCCAGAGGCAGCCTCATCATTAGGCGAGCGCACGGCATATCAAAAATGAAAGTGAAATGAAGGGACCTGCCACCACACCCACATTTATCCCGCTGCAGTTAGTCATGCAGAGAATCACGCTGGGGAGTTTGATCGGGGACTGGGCCCGGTCGAAACATTGATTTCCCAAGACCTTACCGGCACACAAAATTAATTACCTAACCCAAAAACTAGGGCCAAACGGCGGCAACAGGCCTTATGCAAGGCCGAGCAAAGCATTGAAAAATGCCAAGTTGGCAGGGCCAACTCACAGGCGTATTTATATTTCATTTTCTGGCTGACTCATTGGACATGGACGGCGAAATGAATGGTATCGAAAATCGAAATCAATAAATGAAATTGGTCAAATCAATTTGACAACAATTGCAATTTGCGAGGCGAGCAAGAAAAACTGGGCCACAAAATTTGATTAAAACCCGGTTGGCAGGCCCCTGGCCTGTCAAAACTGATGAGAATGGGTAGTGGACAAAAATGAGCATAAAAAGAAAAGTGTTTTTGTCAGCAGTGCCCGACTAGGAGATACCCTGAGCCAAACAATATGCATACTTGAATAACTTGTATGATCCGTATTAATAACGAAATATTCTTGATCTGTGTATGCTTTACAAGAACATACTGAACTGCGAGATATGCTAAAAAAAAACAAATCTTAAAATCGATATTTATCGATATTGATGAAAAATAAGATTTTACTTAACGAAAAAAAATGAGAAGGTCGTTCTGCGTCCCATTAGAATCTATATGCCGAAAATATCAAAATATAGGCAGGCAAAATTGACGCAGCTAGTGATGCTGATATATACTTTATGCCTCATTTTATCCATTTTCAATGGGTTCAGGATATAATGAGAAAGGGGAATGAGAATGCGATTGTAAACGTGAATGTGAATGAGAATCAGGATCAGACCAGCTCGTCTGGCACTTACCTCCATTGCCGGATATCACAACGATGACAACCACCAGCATGCTGAGCATTATCAGCGCTCGCTGGCAGCTGCTGCAGTCAGCGGAGGCGGCGCTGGCCACCGTTGAACAGTTTGGCCAGAGCCTTGTGCAATTTGTGAATGTCGCCGGCGACCCTCGACTCGAATTTGGAGCCGGATCTGTGTAACGTTGCCGTTGTCGTTGTTTTAAATTCGTTCGTTGCTGCTTCGGCTTCGGCTTTGGCTGCTTCTGCTTCTGCTGCTGGCGCGTTTCCATTTGAAAAGTTGCCATCATATTTCACTCGTCCTTGTGGGTTTATGGGTGCTAGTCCGTCACTCGCTCGCTCGCTCGCTCGCTTAGTTGTTGTGCGCACTTGAACCTAGTTGAGAGTGGGCATTTTTTTGGCAACGGTACAACTGGGGGGCGTGGCTGGCCGCCTTATTAGCGCCTGCCATACCGCCGCGATGCGTGAAATTGCCAAGTTGGCTTACAAATTGCTCGGCCTGCTGTCTGCTCCCTTTTTCAGTTCCTGTTCGCGTTGATTTTGTCGATGTTCTGCTTGTTATTGTTATTCTTGTTGTTCTTGTTTTTTTTGTTTTTGTTATTTTAGTTGATGTTGTTGTAGCCTCTGGCCAATCCCGCCGGCAAACTACTTTGCATTTGTTCTGCTCGGCTGGTGCTGAGAAATCGCCGTCATTTTTCCAGCGATTTATATTCTATTTAATTCCACTTTAACACGATAACACTGGGTATCACTTCATCTTCATTAGCGGCCGATGCCGGCCGGCACAGCGCTTTGATTGCGATTGTCTTTCGTCCTCGACAGCAGCTGCAACGACAGAAAGCGAAACAAAAAGCCAGTTTGTGAGATGCGAGCGCTAAAATGTTTGGAATTTCATTATATATTCAAATGTCAAAGTCAAAATAAATGGAAATTTGTGTGTGGGTGTGTGTGTGTGTGTGTGTGTGTGTGTGTGTGTGTGTGTGTGTGTGTGTGTGTGTGTGTGTGTGTGTGTGT
>SCDS01001134.1:0-15011 GCA_004149465.1 Drosophila nigromelanica | reverse complement strand
ATTTTGTTAGCGTTTCCTTGAAATTTTTGTTAAAGATGGTTAAGCTATTTTATATCATAAGAGAATTTAAATGGGAGTGTGGTGTGGTCGATAAGAGTTATGCAACTGAAGCAGTGGGTCACAGGTTCGATTCCCGGAATGGTACATTTTATTTTTCGTTAGCAATTTCCAATTAATTTTTTTTTACTAAATTTTAACGACCTCAATAAATGCTGGGTTCAGGGTATCTCTTAGTCGGGAGGTCCCGACTAGAGCAATCTTACTTGTTAAAATATTGAGGTACTACAAGGCATCCATCGTTGTGTCAATAAATTCTTCTTAGCCAGCTTCTGCACGCTTTTGCTTTTCTGGTGATTGAAGTACGCCAGCTGGGTTATTTCAAACGACATTCTCTTGCTTGGCATCCTTAAATCTTAATCTTTATATAAAATGACGTCTACAAATCAAACAAGTAAGAACGGTGCAGTCGGGCGTTACCGACTGAGTTTTACTCGTTCGTTCACGTTCTTAATTATTATTATTTTGGAAAATTTCTCCTAGAGGGTGGTCCCGATTAAAGCCTTGTCACTAGCTTTGTACTGGCAGGGATTCCCCTGCACGGCCTGTTCTAAGATTAAACAAAATATTTTTATTCGAAGAGTTGACTTACGCTTACAAAGCTTAAGGCAATAAGTTTTGAGCCAAGTCAGCTGGGGCTTTCGCTTGAATTAAGAATAATATTTTATCTTTCGTCTATTAACTTTGTTTTAGATGAATATTATATAAATCGGTTAAATATGTTAGTTTCTATATAACATAAAAAGGAGCAATAGTTACAGTAGTACACTTCATTATATTTAGACAATATTAGGGTTCCTAATCAATTTTATTTTTCTGAGAAAAATAGAATATTCCTTGAGATATTTTATTATTGCTTTAATGTTCTCTACAGATGGGTTGGATATTGAGAATGTTGATGAGGTATGGGGAATTCATTGTAATATATTACAGCTCAAGTTAGGACAGAAGGTAAGTAAGAGGTTAAGAGGTTTGGTGTTTTTGGTGTTACAAAAAGGGCATGAGGTAGAGCTATATTTGTGTATTTTGTATAAATGTGTTATATTTGTATGCGCAAGTGGTCATCTATGGTTGATTATTAATTTATCTGTATATACCAGGTAATTTTTTATATTAATTTTCAGTCCATTAATTCCTTGATAACAATTGAATGTATCTGTAAATTTATATTTTGTTGGCGTTACCCGTTATATAAATGTGGCTTGGGATCCACAGAAGAGTAAATTTATCATGTCGACTCGTTGATCTGTGTTTTACTGTTTTGTTCTGATTTAAATTAAATGATTTTTTTCCTATAGACTTATAGTGGATTGGTCGTGTTTTTACCAACTTCCACCATTTGATTTTGCTGTTTTAAACCCGACTTGTGTAGAAATTTGCTTGTATTTGCAAACCACAGTGGGTTTTTTTTTTTAAATATATGTAAACAACTTTGTCATACAGGAATTAAGGGATATAGGTCGATAAGAGGATACATTTTCCATTGTTTGGTTTTAATATGGCTATAATAAGGCTCAGTTTGTATTCTTGTGGTATGTATTGACCCAATATTGCATTGTATAAGTTCATGAGTCCTATTTTAATTTCTTTGGGAATAATTGAAAAATGTATCCGGCCCTGGAGTGTTTCCTTTTAAGGACTTAAGTGCAGAAGAGAATTCGATGAAAGTAATCTGGTGCCCTATTGAGAGAGCAGTCTTCTCTGGAACATACTGTAAATCATCGGCTAATTTTTAACTTTGGTGTAACATGAATAAGTTAGAGAAGTTTGAGCTTTGCGAATCTTCTGACCAACCTAGTGCAGAGTATGTTTAACTGATTTATTTTTTCGGTAAGTCCGGAGGTTGATTCTTTTTGGACAGTTTAAAGGTGCGTCTAAAAAATGTACGCCAAGCTATGTGGCTTGTTTGTACGCAGTGTTTCAAACCGTACGACCATATTCTGTAGCTCCCATAGAAACGGAAAAATTCTAACAATATATTTATAATATATTTAAAGCTATATTGTCTAGTAGACTTTGCAGTTCAACTTCTGCATGTTTCTTCTACTGCTATGTTATTCGGATATCTCAATGTTTTAAATTTATGAATTTTATTCGCAGTAACAATTAGGCGTCAGTATAATAATTTCTTTATTGTTAGTTAGTAGTGTGGATTGATATTTGTATTTAACGCAATAAGAACAGATTTTCTTGCAAATGTAACCAATACATTTCTTAAACTTACTTAATTGCGTAGCTCTTGCTTGTATGCTTAGTTCTACCAAATTTATCACATCTTCAGTTTTTTCTGCATTCGTGCCCTCTTATGCACCAATATAATATTTTATAATAATTAATATGTAATATATAATATAGTTTATTCATGAATATACACAATTTTAACATTTTATTGTCTTGAAATTCTAAATTCATTCTTACTAATTTATTCCATAGCACTTGATTACTTTTAAATGCAATTTTGTTTTGAAAATAAGTAACTAAGCGCTACGTTGCGTAAATGGACACTTGTTCATTCTTTTATACTATGTTTAGAAAATCCCTTTCGGTTTAAAAAAAAAACGGTTTGCCATTAAGAAGATTGGACATTTAAGAGGCAATCTGTTTACATTTTGTCTAAATATTTAGTGATTGATGTTTTTGCCTATTAACGCAAGCACTGCACGTGAAATCAATAGATTTTTTAAATGGAGATATGCTTACCAATGAGTTGTCATCAGTGCGTTTCACGATTAAAACTTTGGTTCGGAAATGGGTGTTTTCTTATCAAGAGACTCGTATGTCCCCATAAGCCGTCAACGTATTGAAAATGGGTAAAACAGGTAATGATGGTTTGTCTGTAATTTTTTTATTATCGATATATTTTGCTTATCCGACACGGTTTTTTTTAGCATAACTTCTAAACTTTAAGAGCTAAAGCCACCAATTGTTTCAATATATTCGCGTAAAGCATACGCCGATTAATACGCACGTCAAGAATCTTTTTTCCATAGTGGAGGCCAAGCGCAGACGCTTGGCAGAAGCACAAGCAATTTCTGTGTTCATGGGCACACATAAAGTGTGCCACTAAAGTCACCGTACCCCTTAAGCATTTGCACGGAACAAGCTAGAACTTTGTAAAATTTGTATAAAATAAAAAACTTTTGATGCAGGTTCACAAAATAATCTATTGGCTTCAAAATAACAACATAAAAACATAACATTTCAAATGTAGTCCTTAATTATTAATAAAAACAAATAATATTCATCCTTATCGGTCAATAAAAGTCTACGTACTCTTACTACTTATATAAACTAATTAACTGTAGACATAATATTAGAAATTAAAACTCAAAATGTAGTATCTAGTAGGATATCCCTTCATTTTAAGAACCTCTCTGATGCGATTTGGCATTGACATCAATAATTTTTCTATCAAATCAGTAGCAAGTCCGGCCAATTCTTGATGCAGTGCCTCTCGTAACTTTTTTTTTATTGCTTATGTTCTCCCATGAATAGCAAAAACTTATATCTTCCACAGTTTTAGAGCTAGAGAACCTCAAGTAAATTACTGGTCACTTCCTTTACAGACCGGCAAATTTCTAAATCTGAAAATTTTTAAAATTTCCATAATATCTAAGACAGTGAACGAGTATGACATAGTCGATAACGTCCGACTGCAACGTTACTTGCTTTACTTACTTGTTTTGAATCGTTTTTCCAATACTAACTTTGATATTTACATTTAATATTTGGCTTGTACCGTCCTTCTTGTCCTCTTTCTTTCACATAATTTGCCTACTAATACATACATGCACTTTTCTGTATTTTACCAATAGTATCCAAATTCTATTCGAATTGTAATAGCAACGCGTAACCTCGTAGGAATTGCAATTATAACCGTTTTCTTATTTTAAAATTACAAAATAAATAACTTAATTAATATTTTCATCATATCTTTAATTTATTTAATATGTTTCATATTATATATTATATTGTATTTTACCAACCCGTATCGTTTGCAAGAATGCAGTGATTCCTGGATTCCAAGTTCAAGACTTCTAATAGTTCTTTCACTATGATTTTGGTCTTCAGCTGACACAGTCTAAACTGTACTCCGTTGCCCTCAAAGCAGAGTGCAAGTGCCATTCCGTAAATTTTTTCGATTTTTCCAGGATTTTTTGCACTGTGCAGTGTTACGCTAGAAAGTCTGCTTCCAACGTGGACAGAGCAGTAGCAGAAAAACAAAAAGCTAATTCTTGCGCTCTTCATTGCATGTTTGTACTCGTTCAAGAAGTAAAAAGTGTTTAGTTGGTTTGTGCAATCCGTCTGTCCGGGTGAACGACAATTGTTCTTTTAAAACTTAAGACTTGAAATTCTAGCTTTGAAACTTAAAGACACGGATTTTTGCGATTTGTAGGGATGGGAGTGGGCGTGGCTGCGAAATTTTCCGCCAATCTTTAAAGGTAGTGGCCAATGAACGCAAATTTTTTAGGAGCTTTTAAAGCTAAAGACTTGAAACTTGGAATATATATTTTTGTAGTTATCTGCTTTAGACAAATTGGTAAAATTTTGTGCCACGCTCACTGGGAGGCTGGTAAGTAAATAACACGTGTATATTTCTCACAATTTATAAAAAAGCTAGCATTACAAAATTAGGTAAATGTTGTTTGTAGATAGCTGAGACATTCTCCAAACATTGTAATCTTTGATATTCAGCCATGTTCCCTCGTATCGCTACAGTCTATCCTCCCACAGTTTTAGAGCTAGAGGCACCATATTTGTAAACTCAACCCTTTAATGATTTGGAAAGTAGATGACTGGTCCTAAAACGCAGACAGTTTTCGGATGACTTTTAATTAGCGAGCCGAAATATTTCCATCAAACCCTCCGCGCCAAATCCGGGAGTACACGATCAGGGGACACCCTGAATAAAATGCGAGCTTTTATTATAAACATTTTAATTCGTTTGCATACATACCCAAAATCAGACATACACATACACACGTGTACAAATGCTCGCCGCGCTTGCCCCCACTTTGGAATATGAATTCTTGAAATGTTTCTTATCTATGAAATCTTTATAAAATGTTCAGGATTCAACAAAACATTCAAATCAAAACAGAAGCCAAATTATAAGGGTGCAGTCCTTGATTTGCGTTTTGCGATTATTTTAAATTAAATTGAGTTGCGTGCAAACTTCAAAAGTCATTCTTTAGCTTTCTCTGAACCCGACGCGTTCTTGGACAAACGAACAGGCAGACGGATATGGCTAAATCGACACCGCTAGTGATACTGACCAAGAACATATATAATTTTTGGGGTTATGCTTTTTCCGCCAGTTACATAGATTTGCACAACACCCCTTTTACCCATTTTAAGAAAATTTTAAACACTAATTTAATGATCTTTCAACAGTTTTAGATCTTTTGCAGCTGAACTTACAATAATAGCGACAATTGTGTTGGCAGTGTTCGCTCTCCTATGGTACCCTTGGTTGCGCTCAATTGACTCAACTTTACAAGTTCTATACCGGCTATTTCCTCTCGGCCGAGGTGTATTTGAAGACAAAGTTGCCAATTTCTGGTGCAGTATTAACGTCATTTTTAAACTGAAGTGCGTTTAAATATTTATATTGAATTTATTTAAAATTACCACTCACTTTTTATATCCTTTTTCAGAAAACATACTTTAAATCATGAAATGGCATTAATTTGTTTAATAACTACGTTATTAACAGCGCTTCCAACTAATCTACAACTCTTTTTGCGACGAAACAAATATATATTCCTTTTAACTCTTTTTAATACGGCCGCAGCGTTCTTCCTGTTTTCATTTCAAGTATATATTTTTTCTAGTTATGGTCCTAATCTTAAACTTCCTAAACATTAAACCCTTTTTTTCAGGTTCACGAGAAGTCAATTTTATTAGTTGCATTGCCATCGATTTGCTTGTTCAACTGGTGGCAGACAGAAATGGTTTGGCTTCTTCATGTGTCGGTTTTTAGTATGATACCGCTTTTAAAAAAAGATAGTTTGTTAATTCCAACCATAGCATCAATGATTATTTTTTATTTAACTTTCAAGTGTAGATATTTTAAATCGGACAGGAAAACTATGCCCTTTTTTTGCTTGGTTATAAGAATTTCAGAAATAACAATGATATTCACTTTATTAGCTTTTTTAATAATGAAACCTTTTTCAAGATTTCCAGACTTTTGGCCATTAATAATTTCTATAATTAGTTGTGCTCATATTTGTATGTTTCTGCTATGGGGATATTTTCAACAGTTCATAAATCGTATTTATTAATAAATTTTAAATATTTTATATTATCATACTTTGCCTTTATTTCCAAAACAAAGCAATATTTTTTACGCTTTTATTTTATCTTTTGTGTTTTCATTATCATTTAAATCGCTTTTGATACAATAAAGCTATATTTGGTTTGCAGTCGAATCAATTCACTTTACTTTTTGTTGAGTGAATCGCCCAAGAGATTTGGTTATCCGACCCAAGTTTTTTCTGCAGAAAATAAGAAGTCCTAGTTAAAGATTGTAAATATTTCCGGTTTTGTATACCTCTCCCCAATCGTCCCAAGTAAAACCAAAAAAAAAATAAAAACATCAAATATTACAAACTTGTAAATTAGTTTGTACACCATTTTGATGTTTTTATTAGGTCCTGAAAATGATTATACTTTTAGTTAAGGAGCAAATCAAGAATCAAGTTACAATAGTGGGGGCCAAGCGTAGCTACTTGGCTGAAGCGCAAGCAGTTTTGGGCTCATGCGCACATACAAATGCAGAATTTTGTCTAGCGTTTTTCTTTTAATTATTTTTTTTGGCAAATTGGTTAAATTGATTTTTTTTGAATCGAGGATGCGTTGGGTCGGTGTGAAATTTATCTTTTCTTTTTTGTCTTCGATAATTATTTTTAATATTTATTATTTTTATGACAAATGCAGAATTTTGAGTAGCATTTTTCTCAAAATAATTTTTGTGATGGTTAAGTTATGTTTTATCATGAGTAAATTAAATGGTAGCGTGTTACAGTCCGTAAGTGTTGTGCAGCTGAAATTGGAGAGTCGGTGGTTCGAGCCCCGCGTATGTTACCAACGGTTCAGAATCTTTATTTTTTCGTTGATATTAATTAACATTTTTTTTTTATTTTTTACAACCTCAATGCTCTTCAAGTGCTAAGAGTTTGTGTGTATGTATTCAATGCTGCGTTCAGGGTATTTCCTAGTCGGGTGGTCCCGACTAGAGCAATCTCACTTGTTTTGTTTTTAGTCTTAAAGAATAGCGCGTAAAGAATTTTGTGTATTCAAATGAAATCAATGTCTCGGCAGGCACACTAATGGGTAGGCCGTGCTCAGGGAAAGTGGCGTCGGTTTTGTATGCCGCTTTGAAAAATGCGATACGATTATAAAATCATAGATAGGAAAAGGAAAGGATATGATCGGACAGACAAACCAGTAGAGCTATAACGGACCACAAGCTATATTCTGCGTCTCACTAGATTGGAGAGCTTAGGTGGTGTCTCTGTCTTCACCTTCCCTACCTCTAGGAACAAATGGAATTCATGTTCCTTACCAATGCATTCCCGCATTGCTATATGCCTTAAGTGTCCTTAAAAAGGATTCATTTATTCCATGTAAATTCAATTAATATTAAAAAATCAAAATATTCATGCACATGATCATATTTGGATACAGTTTAATTAACAATATAAAATAAACATTCATTAATAATTTAAAATTAAATAAAGAAATTTCCTTTGTAAGAAAAACAAGTAACGTTGCAGTTGGGCGTTACCGACTGCGTAATACTCGCTTACGGTAATAACTAATATTGTTATTTTTAAAATTTCGGTTTTTAGAAATTTAAAATTGTCGATATTTAAAGGAGTTGACTCGTAATTTACTTGAAAAATGTGGGGCCTCTACCTTTAAAGCTGTGGAAGATACGAGCTTTCGCGATACGTGGAGGCGGGGTGGCTGGATTACATAAGCAAAATATAATTACCGTCGCAAATAAATAATTGACGCAAAATATAATTGACGTTGAGCAAAGCTTTTTTAAATGAGGGGCGTATGCTCAAGGCCGAAGTATTGCTAGGTTAGAAAATTCATTAATCTGACAGTGATAAAAGCTCTCTTAAGCTGCAAGAGCTGCGTAACTGCATAAGGCTACCCACTCGTTTACAAGCTCAGCTTTGATCAAGCTATACAGGCGCGCCCGGGAAAGAGTGCATACATAATAAATATATATAAAATTAGAAAAAATCAAGGATTTTATATAGAGTATCGTTATCACTCACACTTATTTCATGAAAATATGTTTTCTTTCAGGATATCCATGAAGTGAAGTCCACAAAGTAAATCTTTTTAATGCTTTAAAAAATGTGAATTTGGAAAAATTTGTTAAGAATAATAAATATTCCAATATTACCCTTTTAAGTTAAGGGAAAAGGGCAAATAAAATCTAAATACTGTCGTCTTGAGCTTATTACTTGAGCACCCATTGGAGGTTTCAGAGAACCAGATGGATATTTGGTATTCTGATATATTTTATAGTTGCTGATATAATCGCAAACATAAACCACCTTCTTTTGGCCAGCAAAATCTTCTTCGAATCCGCTCTAAGCATTTTGCGATTCCACAATATGAAGAGCAGCAGTAATCGCGCTGTATCGCAATGGAAGGGAAATTATTAGTAAAAGAGTAAAAGTTTAACAAGAGAAATGGAAATGTGCGGAGATATATGTCCGCGTCTATTACATAAAAATCTGGTAACTGGGCAACTTTCATCGCACAATATTCGGTGTTTAATGGCTCAACACGATAGCCTGCCACTAACTGGTTCATTAGCCATCCAATGCTTGCGTGGTCCGTAAGGACTTTAAATGGGTGCTCTTAAATACAGCAATACAGCACCAACGCCAGCAGAGCAAGCATCACATTGCACCACAAATGGTTTGTCATCATTAGGATGCACAAACAATGGGGCTGAACACAGTTTACTTTTCACGGCCTCGAAGGTGACTTGCGCTTGACAGTTCTAATCGAACGAGTTGCCTTTAAGAAGCTCGGAAAGAGGAAAAATTATTGTGGAATAGTTAGATATAATACACTGATACCATCCCGTCATATCCAAGAATCTCACAAGCTGCTTTTTAGTTCGTGGTGCAGGTAACTCATCAACCGCCTGAATCTGCAGGATTAAATTTAACCGTACCCTCATCTTCTAATAGCCAAGATAGTCTACTTTTTCACTTTTGATAATTTTAATGGTAAGTCCAGCTTTACGTAATGGGGTGGAATCTTCAGACAAGTGTACCAGATGGGATAGCACCAATAAGATACTTAGAAAAATCAACACGTGTGACTTTAGCTGAACCGGCGCATTGTCTGCGGAGAATTAGTCATATCTCTTGACTTAATAAATTGGTCTATTTGGTACCGTAAAAGCAGTTTTTGCACGGGAATCTTGATCTAGGTAAATTTGGCGTTCTTAGGATCGATTTTTGAAATTCAGTGCACTGGCGGAAGTCGACTTAGGAGCATATCCATTATGTGAATCGGATAAGCATCTCCCACAGTAACTGCATTAAGCTTACGGTCATCCAAGCAAAATCGCACTTTGCCTGGTTTTATGTGGAAAGTGATTACCAGTCAATTTAGGCACATAGAAGTTGCTCCTTTGCGGAAGACGGAGGATAAAACCTTTGTTTGCTTTGGCGTTTGATGTATCGATGTTATGCTTTAATAATGTCGTAAAGCTAAATCCATCCTTCACAAATGAAGGAAACGATTCAAAAACGGATTGTAATTTGGACTGCTCAGAAAGGGACGATGTCTACAAGCCGCTGACTATGTTTGGCCATCAGCGGCGCGAACAAAACCTAGCATTTATTATACTCTTTCACGAAGTGAAAAGAGTATATTTCTTTTGAGCTGTGTCCATCTTCCTGCCCGTCTGTCTGCCCTTAAGAACGCAATTTTTCGCCGCTATTGAAGTACGTCAGATGTGCGCCCTCTGGGGGCGTGGCAAACCGATAACAATATAACAAATCAAAGTCCATAATTTTAAAGCTAGTCAATTTTGAGTTATAGATAGTTGATGACCTTCCCAAAAGTTTGCGACCTTGATATCCTGGCTACGACTACTAGAATGCTCACAGCGCCCCCGCACTAAAAAAATCGGATATGGCCAAATCTGCCCCATTTTTTGAGCTAGATTTAAAATTTTGCATACATATTGCAGGAATTCTCCCCAAACATCACAGACAAAAATTGTTAACTACGCCCCCTCCCGCTTCCATAATCGCAAAACCGATATACCCGAAATCTCAAATCGATGTGTTGTATATTTGCATAATTTTAAAGCTGGAGTTACCAAATTTGGTATATAGCAGGCGACCTCTCAAATATTGAGACCTTGATATTCCGGCTACGCCCACTAGAACGTCCCCAGCCTCCACATATCATGAAAGCTTATTTCTTCCACAGTTTTAAAGCTACACACATAATAGATTACTAGTCATCACCTTTGAATATCGGAAAATTTTAAATTTCTAAAAGCCGAAATATAGTCATTACACTGTGTGATTAAATTCTGTTTACGGACTCTAAGTTGCTATATGTCTCTATGCATACTGCGGTGTTAGAGCTTTTAGGATAATCCCCTTTAAATAATTGTCGAAAATTAAAATAAAATATTAGAAAAATCAAAAAATAAAATAAACAAGTACGATTGCTCTAGTCGGGACCTCCCGACTAGGAGATACCCTGAACCCAGCATTTAACACATACACATAAACTCTCGGCACTTGATGAGTATTGAGGTGGTTAAAAATTAAAAAAAAAAATTAAATTAAAAAAAATCAACGAAAAAATAAAGATTCCGCGCTGGGACTCGAACATCCGACCCGACCGCTACGCTGCAGAACTCTTACCGGCTGCGCAACACATCCATTTAGTTTTGTTGTGACAAAATTCAACTTAACCCTTGCAAAAAAAAGAAAAAGAAAAAAGAAAGAAAAACGCTTGACAAAATTTTGCATTTGACTGTATGTGTGCACATGAACACAGAAATTGCTTGTGCTTCAGCCAATCAGCTGCGTTTGGTCCCCACTACTGAAAAGAGAGTCTTGATTTGCTCGTAAACTAAATATATGATTGTTATGAAATTTGTAGGGCTTATTAACAGCAGCAAAATGTATTTACAAACCAATTTGCAAAACTGTAGTAGTTGATTTACGGTTTTTATGGTTTTATCGATATTGGAGGCGATTGGGGGGAGGTATCCAAAACCTGAAAGATTTAAGTTCTTCGTATGCTCTACGCGAACACATAACAACAAATTTGGTGGCTCCAGCATTTAGGAGTTATGATTATAAAACCGAGTCAAAAATGCGATAAGCATCGATAATAAGAAAACGGAAAAATTTATCGATCTGTTTAAATAAACTTGATCTGCGTATGGTATATACGAGCCGAATGAGTCCAAGATCAGCTTTCTAGCTTTTGTAGGCTTTAAAATCGACGCGTTCATACAGACAGACAGACGGACAGACAGACGAACATGACTAAATCGACTCGGCTAGTGATGTTAATCAAGAATATATATACTTTATGGGGTTGGAGATGCTTCCTTCTGCCTTGTACATACATTTGCACAAAACCATTATACCCTTTTTTACCCATTTTCAATGGGTTCAGGGTATAAAAACGGTTGAGTATGTGGGGAGTAGACCCCTTTTTAAGACATCAAAATCTGTGATTATCGCATATCCACTAAACTCGTCGATCTGAGACCTTTCTGTATTTATAAATTTTGTTTTATTATTGTGTTCTGCCTTAAATTGGAGGAATTATTTTCTATATACTTCCGGCGGAGTGATGGTGTTATTAAATTTACTAAGAAAAGTGTTAATCGTATTAGGACTTAATATCTATCTATCTATCTATTTTTGATATAAGTAGAGCTTTGAGTAGAGGAATTAATGAGAGAGTACTACAGCATAATTTGGGAGTTAAGAGATAAGGCGCTTAAAAAGGGGAATACAGAGTTCTTCAACGTGTGTGTTCCATTTATGATTTTTGTTAAACGTAAGACCCAATAGTTTTAACGAATTCACATTGGTATTTGTAGATACATTGCATGTACAATTGTGTTTGTTGCAGATATGCTTACATTTAGCAGGCAGCAGACTACCTTCAGAGTAGAAGCACCAGTTGGAAATACTGCTAAATAAGGGATCTGGGTTTATTGTAATGTTTTTTGAATTGTCTAATTTAAATAAAAGTTTAAAGTCGTCGGCATAGGCACTTTTATGTATTTCTTTATGTAAGTCAATGATTTTAGGCAGCCTTGGATAGGCAATAACGAAAAGGACCACAAAGAGTGGTGACCATTGAGGTATACCGTTGTCAAGTGAAAGTGTTTTTGAATAAAATATGACCACTTTTACTTTAATTTTACTATTTTTCATAAAGGTCTTGACGTTATTCAGTATGTTGGGACCAACTTTCCACTTAATAAACTCACCAATAACGGCATTATTGGCGATTTTGTCAAATGCTTTTTCAAAATCGAGGGATATGATTGAAATGTGATTTTTTGTGGCTAAGGATCGAGCTATAAGATGATATAAAACCAACAAATCCATTCTAAAACCAAATTGACTATTGTGTAAAAGTTTGCCTGTGGTTACAAACCACCATAGCCTTTTTGCTCTAAGTTGTCGAGCAGTTTAGCCATACATAAGTAGATAAGATAAGGGTAGATAAGAGGAGATGCTTGTTTTGTCTCTGTTTGGCTTTAATATCGATATAATGAAGTTAAGCTTGTATTGTTGTGGTATTCATTCACTTAGTGCGGCATTATACTGGTTGATTAGTCTTAATTTAATTTGATTGGGTAGTGCCTTAATTATGAAATAATTTATTCGGTCCAATCCCGGAGTATTTCCTTTTAAGGAGTTAAGGGCAGAAGAGAATTCGATAAGGGTAATCTAATTTTCTATTGGAAAAGCAGTCTTCTCTGCAACATACTGTAAATTATCGGCTAATATTCTACTTTTGTTTGAGATGAATAAGTTAGAGGTTAGAGTTAGAGTTAGGTTAGAGTTAGTTAGAGTTTGAGTTTTGAGATTAATTTGACCAACTAGAGCACAAGAAATCGGCAATGTCTTGAGGCTGTGCTATGTTGGTTTGATTAGACAATTAAGGCATAGAATCGACGGATAATATTCCTGATTGGGGGGATTGATTTTTTCAGTAAATTGGGAGGTAGATTTTTTGGAGAGTTTAGGGGTACTCCTAAATAGGGTTTTTTTCCCTTCTGTTGTCCATTATATTTTCGTGAAAGATGTTTCTCTTAAGTGTTCGCCAGTCTATATTCTTATTTTTACGAAGTGTGTCACGTTCTTTGTTCCATAAAAGGCCTGTGTGCGCAGTTTTAACAGAAGACTTCGGAATACTTTGAGGGGCGCTTCATAGAATAATTTTACTAATTACTAATGTTGTTGGCTGTGTTAGATTGGTGAAAGTTACTATATTTAGAAGAGTTTGTTTTAGCTACGCTGGAGTATAATGACCCATCATGGGGATGTCTCGAGTTATATATAGATATGGCTGTCTTGATGTCTACTTTGACCAGGGTCTTGATGGCCTGTATTTCTTGTTGTCTTACGAAAATAGAGCATCTTCTTAAGACTGAGGAGCGGTTTGTATCCGGGAGATTTTTATCCGTGCAGTTTACGCAGCGTTTTCAAAGTTCCTTGGCATCAGCGTCCATGTGGTAATCCTTGGCGCACTCTTGTTGTTGCGACAGATTTTGGTGACGTGGCCGAACCGGAAGCAATTGTTGCAGCAGAGTGGTGAAGATGCGGACCTTGACTTGTTCATAGCCAATTTTAATGGTTTCAGGCACTGTGTGAGAGGTCAAATGTGAGAATAATTAATCCAGTTTCTTGAAACTCGCTTACTGTTCTCAATATTTTCTTGACCTCAACGACATTTTTGAACTTGGATTAAGTTTTTGGGTTTTATAAGAAGATTTCTACCACGTGGTTTTTGGCTATAAGAACGCCTCCATTGCATGTAAAATCAATACATTTCTTAATCAGAAAGGGGAAGATATTTGCCATTGAGTTGTCATCAGTGCGTTTCATAATCAAGAACTTCGGCTCAGACATTGATTTTGTCTTATCAGGCGGATCGTAAGTTCCATCGTAACGGTGCCTACACTTTTGTTGTTGGCTTTTTTTTCGTTTTCTTTGATCTTTACTTTGTGTACAGATTAGGTTTGAGATAAGGCGCGAACAAAACTTTTCGCTAAGCACGTCTTGCCTGTACAGAAGTCAAATACGAACTGACTTGCACATTTCAAATTATAAGCACCAATGCTTTTTCATCAGACAAATCCCATTTTGCCTTTATTTCAATTGACATATCTTCTATTTTAACATAATGACCGCATACATGGTCCCACAACACCTGATGAACAAATACGCTTCGCTTTTGTACGCACCATACATAAAGGATTTTTTCTATTAACTTTTCAATATTGTATAGACTCATCTCTCACTTTTGTGAGCCTGGGCCCATAACCAATTCTTCAGGCGAATTATTATTATTATTATGTACATATGTACATAGTTATGCACTGCGGTTGAAATATTTTTAAAGACAAATCGCATGGTTCAGCAAAGACAATATAAATACTAAGATGAGTAACGCAGTACAACGAAATGCTACAAGGTAGCTTGATTTTTTATACCCTGAACCCTAAAAGGGTATAATGGTTTTGTGCAAATGTATGTAACAGGCAGAAGGAAGCATCTCCAACCCCATAAAGTATATATATTCTGGATCAGCATCACTAGCCGAGTCGATTTAGCCATGTCCGTCTGTCTGTCTGTCTGTCTGTATGAACGCGTCGATTTCAGAGACTACAAAAGCTAGAAAGC